>JAULKM010101654.1:0-25894 GCA_032355605.1 Rubia tinctorum | reverse complement strand
TAGTTAGAGTTATATTAGAACTAGTCTACCTTCATGCCTTGTACTCTCTATTTATTCTCTTCATGATCAATAATAATCATTACATGAAATCATTCTTTCAATTAAATTTTTTGAAAATGATAAGAATCTAATTGAAACAAATACAAACAGCATCAAACTGTCATTTTAGTTATATTAAGTACAAAATAATCCTATCTATCAATTAGACGGTCTAATAAAACAATACTTTATGTTTATTTTTCTATATCAACGTAACATCATAAAATGTTGTTTTAGACCGACTAACTCTTAGCCGAGTTCACTTTATAATTGATGTAACTGATTGAGTGATTTGATTTTTGTTTTATTTATTACAATGAGGTTCTTATAACTTTAATTGATGTAACTAATTGAGTGATTTGATATTTGTTTTATTTATTACGTTTTTTAAATGTATACATGATTATAATTTGACCCTAAAAATGATTGAAATGAGATTTTCTCATTTCTATGATTGGTGTAACTTCTAGTTGATCCAACATGAGACTTTGTCATGTATAATTTAGTATAAATTAATATATATTTTTTCATAAATAAATATAAAAAATTGCTATTTCTACAATACTTATCAATTAACTATATAATAATAATTTATTTAATATTGTATTTTTCAGGAAAATATATTAAAAATAGGAAGATTCAAAAGTTTATTTACTGCTCCCTCAGTTTTATTGGATGTGACATACTTTCCTTTTTTGGTTGTTTTTGTGAATTTGGCACACTTTCCTTTTTTGGAAATATTACTTCAATTTCATCCACTCATTCTACTTTTCTCTTTCTAAATTTAATTTCATCCACACATTTCATTCACCTAAATCTAAGCACCTAGTGCTATGGTGCCACATCCAACAAAACGGAGGTAGTAGCAGTAGGGATGCCAGTGCGGCGGATTTTGGTGGGTTCACCCCGTATTTTCGTGGGAGTAGGGGCGGGGGCGGGGGTGGGGCTGGAATGGGTATGGAAACCGATACCCACCATGGGTAGTGGATCAGTCATGTATATTAGTTCATATCCGACCCGCCCCACTATACCCGCTATGTACACATTAATTTATTATATAATAAGCTATTATTTATCCATAATGCACATGTTTTACTTATAATATTTTAATGTAAATATTATTAAATTTTTAATGCTAAAATTATTAATTTAAAAGTAAAATTTAGGTGTGTTTTGGAGATATAAATGGGATTAGTAAAATAGATTTGAAGTGAGTATAGAGGTCCAAGTGGGTGATGGGTTAGGGGTTAATTTTAGATAATTGCCAATGAGACGGGGTGAATTTTAATATTTTACCTGCCATGATGGAGCGGGTATGAATATTAAAATTGGGTTATTTACATTTATAACCCTGACTTTAGGATGAAAGTGCCAATATAACCCTGCAATCTCAGAAAGTGCAAAAATAACCCAAACTTATTATAGTATGTGACAATCTAACCCTAAATTTTGAAGAAAAAAAATGTGCCGATATACCCAAATTCTATCTTTCCGGCGTTGATCGTGTAAATTCCGGCGAAGAGAAAAGGGAAATGACTAAAATACCCTTGAACTAAAATCTAAAAATTTTATGGCTGAAATACCCCTTAGAGTTATACAGGGTTATTTCAGCACATAGTCGATAAAGTCAGAGTTATATCTGCACTTCCGATATGGAGACAGGGTTATTTCATCACATAGTCAATAAAGTCAGCGTTACATCTGAACTTCCGATATAAAGACATGGTTATTTCAGCACATAGTCAATAAATTCAGGGTTATATCTGCACTTACGATGTAAAGACAGGGTTATTTCAGAACATAGTCAATAAAGTCAAGGTTATATCTGCACTTCAGATATAAATACAGGGTTATTTTAGCATATGGTTAATAAATTTGGGGTTATATTTGCACATAGTTAATATGATGAAGACGCGTATTCTTCCCTTCCTCACTTCTCACCGAACCCCAGTCGTGACATCTCCCCGTTTTAGTTGATGTCATCGCCGGAAGCTCCCTTGTACTTCGTCATGGGCTACCTCATAATATAATTAAGGGCCGCTGATTCCCCTGTAATTAAGGCATGTTGGTTCCCCTGTCAATTTCAGTACCTCATAGTACTTCCCCTGTACTTTTAGAAAATTGAAACAACCCTACTTAATCTATTGTGTAAGGGTACTTCACACATTTTAAAGAGGTTGTAACGATGCAATCACAGCAAAACAACATCAATGTCAATTTTAATCCATGCCAAAATTTCCAAAAAATTTATTTGCCCCAAATCCGACCTAGAGCTCACATACGACGGAGAATTTTTTTACCTACGACGGAGAGTCGAAGCAGGTCCGCTGGATGTGGTATTCAAGGAGGAAGAAACGAGGGAGCTTCGACGGCGGTTAGGCGGAGGAGAAATGGGAAGCGAAGAAGCGGTCGGGGCGACGCTTCGGTTTCTGTGTTTCGGCTTGAAGAAAGCATGAAGAATGGTGGAGTGGGAAAAAGTCTGAGGAAGAATAGAAAATGCAAGAGGAAAATAGGAGAAAATGAGAAAAAAAAGTAAGGGTCAAGGACGTCATTTCATATTTTGTGACTTTATCCTTTTTTTAAATAAGGGCAAAACGATATTTTCACCTTATTCCAGAAATTAACTAATTGACTAAAAAGTCAATGTGGTCAAGGGTTATTTTAGCACTTTCTGAAATTGCAGGGTTATATTGGCACTTTCAGCCTAAAGTCAGGGTTATTTTATCACTTAGACCCTTTTTTAATTCAAGGGAAAATTGTATTTTCCTTAAAATACGGCCATAAATCAGTTGATTAAAAAGTCAACATAATCAAGGGTTATTTTGGCACTTTCTGATATTGCAGGGTTATATTGGCACTTTCAGGTTAAAGTCATGGTCATTTTAGCACTTAACTCATTAAAATTTTAGGAGCCACAAGTATGGAGCTGCTATAATCCGTACACATTCTGCCTCATCATCCCTAAGTAGCAAATTGGACGGGACTGGCACTCTTATATTCAATTTAAGGACCAATATGCATGATTTTTGGCCTTTTCCCTACTTAACTGTAGGAGAATTGTAGTATAAGCTAACATGCAGATTTACTTTCCAGTTCTAACAGTAGTACTTCCTGTTCCAACTCAGGAAATCCCGGTATTAAAAAAAAGTACTAATACGTCTTTGATCGGATTATTTTTCCGATTCGCTAGATATTTACAACGAATGAGACCCATCAATAGAAATGGTAGTATAAATGTGCATGGAGTAGTATAAGAGAGTATTTATATAAAATTTAAAGGTGCCAATTTAAATTAGCTACTCCCTCCGTCCTAGTCAATTATGCACACTTTCCTTTTTGAACTGTTGTAGGCAATTCTGCACACTTTCCTCTTTTAGAGAATTTTAACATTTTAAATGACATAATTACCCTTACAAATTATTATTTTAACAAAAGACCACAAACCTCTCCTCCTCAACCTTAATTTCTGCATATTCCAATAATTTTGCCTTCGCCTCCACTTTTTAGCTCCGCCTCCTCCACCACCGCCCCTCCCTCCACGTCTGCCTCCGATTCCAAACCATCCCCTTGCCTCTGACTCTGTCCCTGCCTTCGATTCCAAACCCTCTCCTCACTTCCGCTTCTGTTTCCGCTTCCGCCTCTGTCCCCGCCTCCTTCCTCCCCTCGTCGACCCTTTGAACCAGATCCACCACCATTGACGCCATCAGAGGGGAATTGCCTTCGACGGAACAGACGGTGGAGGAGGAATCACCTTCGACGGAACTGACAAATGCTTGAGCTTGTGCAAACCAGTCGCTGGTGACGACGGCGTGGTGAGCCGTAAGGGTCTAGTACGAGGCACAGAGCTTAGGGTTTCGAGCCACCCCCATTTTTTCTTGCAACGGTGGAGATGACTATGGAGACCACGCAAGATTCTCTGTTATTTGCGAGTGTGCTGTTAAAAAAGTAGAGAAGCCACGGGAAGATTCGCTGGAAGAGGATGAAGAATACACAGGAAAAGCAAGAAAATTTTGTAGAAGACAAGGGCAATTTTGTCATTTTACATCACTAAAATTAAAAGTTGCGAATTCTTTTTATGCATAAGTTCCTGGGACGGAGGGAGTAGTCATATTCAAAGTAATGTTACTTCTTCCGTTTCTCTATACATGTCACATTTTACTTTTTCAATTGTTTCTTTTCAGGCAAAAGACTTCTTTGACCTCTAACCTATTGGCATCGTTCACTTTTGACCCTTCATTTTATTTATGAACACTCTTGACCCCTGAACTAACATAAGTGTTAAATCATGCCACTTCTGTCTTATTTTTCTTTTATAAAAATAATTCGAGTTTATAGGGTTCCATCTATTTTCTACTAAGACCAAATTTGCACAATGTGCTATTACAAGAAAATGATTTCTATGGGATAAACTCATTTACATTGAAGCGCTAACTAACTATTACAATTCAAAGCTAAAGCTCCAGTAGCAATCAGAGAGAAATACACAAAGGCACTAGTAGATATTACAATTCTAACCAAATCCATATGTGACAATAAGAAGGACACACAAGTATAAGTGGTTTCCACAGAGTGGCTGGCTACTAGGACCAACCCAGACCACTAAGCAAACCGATCACAATGAAGAATCAAGAGAAACGAACGCATAATATTCCATCCACACTTTTGGTCAAATATCAAGTCAATCAAGACGAAGAAAAAACGATGATCCCCAACTAAAAATCCAGTCTGTCTCCATTGATCCAGTTCGGGCCATTTCCTCATCTAGGAGACTAAAGCTGGTTGTTTTAATTGCCAAAAATAATTTTACATCGGTGTATAGGAACAATTATAATTAGAATTAGCTCCAAATTGATTCCAAAAATAATACTAAAAAATATATAAACGATGTTGTAAAAGAACAAGCAAAAGTTCATTATCCTTAAATACTCTAATAAACGATATCGATATTCTAATGGATCAAATTCTACAAAATTGATAAATTCTTAGAAAGAACGAAATTGTCAAAAGTTCATATTTAATAACTTTGGGTTGGATTTACCCTTACCATTTTTGAAACTTTAGATACGGATTTGAAGTCAATCAAATTTACTGGAAAAAGGTCGCCTGAGAAAATAGATTGACGAAGTTAATTCATTCTCGACACTTAGATTCAAAAACCATTTAAAAAACACCCATTTATATTTTGAAGAAGAAAGAAAAGCTTGAAAATTTAAAAATAAACTAAAACAATAAACATGCAAAATTAAGAACCTCACATCCCAAAAAGAAAAAAAATAAAAGTAGAAAATGAAATAAGCTAAAAGAGAATTACCACCAATAACTCTCCAGAAGACTTTTGGAGCTAATGATCTCGCCGCAAATTTCTACTGATCCAATCTAATGAAAATTCATATCCTCCATTGCTACTGTCATCGAGAGGGTGTATCAGTGGAAATTACATCGTCGAGACAATAAAAAATCATGAAAACCCTGGTCGTCGTCGCGACATTGATGTCCACGGCCGAGTTGTACCGAGATAGCTCGATTTGTACTCAATTCACCCGAGTTGTGCCGAGTTAAAACCGAGCTGAAAAAAGCTTACCCAAGTTACTTTAAGTCAACATCTGAATCTTCAGCCGGAGTTGACTGAGTTACCGGTGCTGAATGAGTAGGTCCAACTCAACTGAATCTCCTTGCAAAGACTCTGGATTGCAAAATTCGATTGAATCTTGGCTGTATTAAGCGATCTCGCAAACTTTAATAAAGCTGCACAAATTGATTACAGAAAAGCCCTCAGGAATGGTTCTCAATTCGAAAATTTACTCAGTAACTAGCCCGAAGGATTAGCTCACAAATGAAAAGGTATTGATACTTAACTAGCTCGCAGGATTAAGTAACAATAAAAACACTCTCAATAAATTGAGTATATACTCAAAAATTCTATACGTATGATTGATACAAGTGTAAAGGTAATTAAATGTTGAAAACCATCCCCCTATTTATAGTATATAGATGTGGCCTTCAACAATACAAATTAAACAATGATTTGGTAACTCCTGTCAAAAACTGGAATGACTTATGACAGTTTTAAGAAGCTAAAATCATATCTAACTTAAATGATGACCATATTCATCCAAGTAAATAAATTCAAAGATTGGTTGAATGCTTGAATGAATATGCCATATCTAAATTTACCAAATCTAATTCTAATCAAATTTGAACTGAATATTGTAAACCCTAATTAAAAATATAGCCAAAACTCTTCTAAGCCAACATGGCCTCATTTATGGGCTTTATTCATAATAATTAAAAAAACTAATATGATCACACTACCTCATCAAAAAACCCAGTGGGAAAAAGATTATAGTGTCATTAAGAAAACTATAATAAATAATTTTTTTGATATTGTATCATTCCCTCTGTGGTCGAAATGTTATGTCCTTGAAACGTGAACGATCTTCAAAATAAACGGAGATAAATGTCCCACGTCATCCCTGTGAAATACTGCTAATAAAAGGTGACTGGAAGCTGACCAGGTTGTGACTATGTGCTGACTGGGATACTGAAGTGAATTAACTCAAGAGATAATCAGTAATTCGCGATTAAATGATGTCTCGCGATATGGAGATATAGGCTGGGAGGTCATCGTCGTACCTCTCAAAATTACAATTTATAAGCCCTAAATACAATTAAGTATATAGTGGCAAATCGGGGTCGTCCACGAAGAAGAGGGATTTTATCCTATATATATAAGGGGGGGGGGGTTTGGTTGGTTTTTCTAAGTTATGAATTTAAAGACAAAGAAACTATCATAAACTAGAAATCAATCTAAACATGCAATAACTACAAAGAGTGAGTAAAACACAAGTTATGGGACCTTGGACGCAATTTATTTCCACTTTCGAGCCTCTTATCTATCCTTGAACGAACGACCTATTCACTACTTTAACTACTTGTTGTGAAGAAAAATCTTCTATTCTTCTTTGATAGTAGTTTACAGGATTGAATTTCACATATTTAGCTAAACCTCATTAATGATCCCTTTAGTCGAGAAATGACTAAAAATATCCCATTAATGACATTGAGTAATAATAATCAACAAGTTTGGTAACACTTATAAACCTTAATCCAAATATCTAAGCATTGATTCAATCTATGTTTTTCCTAAGATTAGTCAAGAAAGTTCAACATTCATAGACCTTTCCTGTTTTCTACCTTAAACAAACATGACAAAGAGTTCAACATCAACACAATCATCTAGCAATTATCAAATCATAAACCCAATTAGAAGCTCTAACTCATGCTCTTGGATTCCATATCAAAAGATAGGAAAGTTCGCTACTTTTTCCCAACCCTAACAAGTCATCATATATACAAGCATTTCATATTCTCCACTTCCAACAACATTAATGATATCAACAACAAACATTAAAAGTTTCATAAACGCACAATAGCAAAAGCAATAAATAGGTAAAAAGGATTCTCAAGACTAGGGCAAGAAAGCCTCAATCAATTGGTACCAAGTACAAAATTATCCTAGATAAATAAAAAAATTAACATAGAACAAAAATCTACAACCAAACAAGAAGAAATTTCAAAAGTAAAAGTGTAGAAAAAAGGTTTTGGAGCTCCCAAGTCAGGCCAAGAGAGCTAAGGAATGAGTGGATGAAGTTCTATTTATAGGACAATAAAAGGGGGGAGTAAAAAGCAAGTTGCACAACAATTTTCGTGACCCACAACACCTTCCTTACGACTCGTGATGCTACAATGTCGAAAAATTACCTTCCAGTAAATCCTTATTCGCAAGCCGCGACACAAATTCGTGGGTCATGACACAAATCAATCCAGTTTTGTTTTGCTTCCTCCGGGTGAACCGTTGATCCGTTTTGGGAGTTCTTGCAGTCGCTTTTATAGTACTCATGAAGAAAAATCCAAAGATCCTATCCATGCACACCAATTATTCTCAGATCGTTCTCATAACTCTGCCTCAAAACTTAGATCATTCTTCACCCTCTACTTTTCTCTCCTTCTTCACTTTATCTTCTACCACTTTGTAAGTGACCTTCCTTCTTCTGCCATTCTTGTGAATGGTCTTCTTAAATATTCTACCATCTATGCGAATGACCTTCATCATGATAGTATCTGAATAAACTCACAAAACATATATAAATAGACTGAATCATAAAGGTAGAACACGTTAGACACCACATGCTTACAAACTAGGGAAATGAGGAAAAAAACAAGGTGATTCTAAACCACTATTTTGTAAAACACCTAATAATATAACTGACCACAAACTAAACAAGCTAATAAGGGATGTTAGTTGTACTAAGAAAATATCAAAAATCTAGTCTCATCCTGGGACGTGTGTCTCGTGCATTTAACGGACGCGCTTTCAATGGGACATGCGCGTGAGATTCACTCGCCTGGTTTGTTGATCGTGCGTGTGTTTCACGCTCTGTCTTCCTCTTCGTTGGAACTTCTGAATTCACCGGAGTCGCGCTGAACTGAGACTTGCAGGTGCAGCAGGATAATTTCGAAGAAGCCAGATAAACAATCTCTAGAGAATCCAAATCTGTCAGAGATGGAGATCGATGCGGAATACCAGGGGCAAACAGACCTAAAGTTGAACAATGGGCTTCTGTGGTGGAGATTCAATCAGAGAAACAGTAAAAATTGGATCTGCAATTAACGGCGGGTAGAACGGCTGTCAAATCAGCAGAGATGACGGAGAAATGACAGACAAAAATGTCATTGCAACTCAACTTAAGCGGTGATGATGAAGGATGTCCAGCGGTGGGCGGCCTAAATATTGTTTTTTGGTTTTTTTGACAATAAAAATAAGGATGTGAAGGTACCAACTGATGTCGCCCTACGATACCAATTGATGTCGACTGATATGATGGTCACCAAAACTTTTTCTTTGCTCTGATATCAAGTGATATGAATCTCCTTGCGAAGACTCTGGATTTTGGAACTTGATTGAACCTTGGCCTTATTAAGGAATCTCGCAAACCCTAATAAAGCTGCACCAACTAGCCCTTAAGATTATCTCTCAATTCATAATTTTTCTCACTAATGAAAGAGTACTGATACTTAAATAACCCGCAAAATTAAGCAACAATGAAAACGCTCGCAAGCAATTGAGTATGAACTCGAAAATTATGAATATATGATTGATAAAAGTATAAAGGTAATTAAATGTTGAAAACCATCCCCTATTTATAGTACATAGGTGTGGTCTTCAAGAATACAAATTAGGCAAGGATTTGGTAACTCCTGTGAAAAACAAGATTGACTTATGGCAGTTTAACAAGCTAAAACCATATCTAACTACAATACCTAGTTCAAATATAAATGATGACCATATTCATCCAAGCAAATCAATCCAAACATTGGTTGAATTCTTGAATGAATATTTCATATCTAAACTTACCAAATCTAATTCTAATCAAATTAGAACTGAATATTGTAAACCCTAATTAAAAATATAGCCAAAACTCTTCTAAGCCAACATGGCCAAGTTTATGGGCTTTATTGATAATAATTAAAAAATAAACTAATATGATCACATTACCTCATTAAAAAAACCTAGTGGAAAAAAGAGTATAGTGTTATCTTCCAAAAACCCTAATCTAATAATAAATTAAGAAAAATATAATAAATGATATTTTTGTTATCGTATCAGGGGGTTGTCTGAGTAAGAACTGAGTTACTCAAGTTGGCCGGTTTGGCCTGAGTTTTCCTGGATCTTGACCTGACCTCCCAGCCCATTAACATCCAAGTCTTTACCAAGCCAACTGTGTCCTTGTACAAAGCAAGTGCATATGGCTACCGATAAGGAGCTCCAATAGTCTCTGCCTAAGTCGAGGTGCTGAGAGTTTCCGGAACCTATGTCGAGAGCACCAAAGTTCCGCCTGAACATATCTCGGCTGGAAAGCCACTGCTAGCCAACGAGTCGAGAGGCTGCTCTGATAGACGTTGTTTCGAGGACATCATAGGGTCACCTTCTGGGTCGATCTCCACCGGAAAGCCACCGACCTTTGTCAAAGAGCTTAATCTCCACCAATCTGTCTTCATAGAAGGTTTGAGGATTGCGCTTAGGGTGTTGGAGAGGACAGGATTGAGGGTGGGGGCGCCAGAGAAGAGGTGGCATTCGTCGGCAACCCCTGAATGGAAGCTTCACTAGGATTTTAGAAGGGGAGCGGTTATGGTGTTTTATCTAGAGAAATTTTGCAATTGGCAAACGATGACACCATAAGCATATTTTTCCAGTTGCGTCCTGTCAAACTGTTAAATTTAACTTTTGTTGACATTTTGAGGAGCAAAATGTATTTTTCTATTCAACCCTAATATTCTTTGCAATTTTGAGAAAGCATATATTTTTTGTACTCTTATATGATATAAATAATTACAATTAATTATTGGATACGCTAATTAATTAATTTATTTTTTAAAAAAGACAATTTTAATTGAAGAGAAAGTCTCCCAACTAACAGTTTGACCAATTATGAAACAACTTGTATCAAAAAAAATTAGGACTAATTCTAGTTCCTAAGCTAATGGGAAGCACTCTCATTGCCCTAATTCCCAAGAAAGAAACTCGAGTAGCTTTTAGGACTTTAGGCCAATTAGTTTGAGTAACTTCTCAAGAAAAATCCTAACCAAAATCATCACTGAGAGGTTGAAACCACTGATGCCAACCCTGATTTCACCTAAGAAATCTTCCTTTCAAAATGGTAGGGACATCATTGACAACGTTCTGTTAATGAATGAGGCTATTAAGTTGACATATAGAAAAACTGAGAGTTAAATAATAGTCAAGTTAAACATGATTAAGTCGGCAGGGTCTCATGGTCAATTCTAAACACTCTTTTATTGAGATTAGGCTTTTCATAGTCCCATTGTTAGGTTAATATCAAAAAATCTGAGCAGAGAATGGTTCTCAGTCCTAATAAATGAGATCCAAAAGGTTTTTTAAAACTTTTGAGATGTCTAAAACAAGGGGACCCACTTTCACACTTTTTGTTTAACCTGATCACTAAATTTTTAACAAAAGGGCTTCAAAAAATATTCGATGAGGGATTATTGGGTAGGTTTAGACTCCCTGCCGGAACCCAGAATATAACCCACCTCTCATTTTCTGATGACACGGTTATCTTCCTAAAAGCCACAAAGAAATCAATCAAAAATCTGCACACATTCCTTACATTGTTCCGAAAAGCAACGTGCTAAAGGATAAATTTTTCTAGAAGCTCATTTATACATGGAATATACAAGAGCTCTGTAAAGACAAGGGAAATCAAGCATCTCACAGGTATGACACAAGCCACATATCCTTTCTCGTAATTGGGAGTTAACTTGTATAAGGGTAGGAAAAAATTCACATTTTAATCACCTAATAAAAAAAATTAACTCTAGATTAGGCAACTGGAAAAACCAGCGGCTATCATCATCAGGTAAGCTTATACTAATAAACCACATGTTGGCCTCAATCCCCCAACACACCTGGCAATCGCTGTCCCCAACAAAGATACTCACATCTGACATAGAGATTACCTGTTAATATTTTTCTAGGGCATTAATGATAAGGAAAAAACATAAAAACATTGGCGAAGCTGGGGTAGCATGAGTTATCCTACAAGTGAGAAACAATATAGGAACTTAAAAATGGATATTACCATCGATGGTTTCTCAACAAAGCTTTGGTGGAAACTCCAGGTTGAAGACTCCATATGGTCAGAATTTATGTGATATTTACCCCAAACTTATAGAACATCTGATGATTGGGTTAGATATACTGAATTAGATGCTAGATGTACTATCAACTCTTGCATTAGACTAGGTTAGGAAAAATGCAGCTCTTGGACTGCAAACTGGACGGGAAGAGGTATTTTACAGTTCAAGTGGACAAAGGATGAACTTCCATTTCACAACTTAACTGTTGAACAATTCAGGACAAATAAGAACCTCTATATGCCAGCTCTAGAACTGGGATTCTCTCCGGATACTATGCGGGTACTCAAAGAGGAAATAAAACTTACAAATGGAAGGGGCACTCTAATTTGGCTACCGAAGAAGAAGGTAAATTATCAATTACAAGTACATATGAAGCTTTTAGACCTAAAAAATCATAAACTACAATGGTGACAAAGGTATGGCACTCTTCAGTTCCTAGGAAGTGTTCTATTTTTTTTTGGAGAATGATAATTGGACTGTCCCCCTTTGATGAGCAACTCAAACAATATGGATTTAGCTTGGCATCTAAATGTCCTCATTCCCAACCAGAGGATACTCTAACACATTGCTTTAACTCTTGCTCATTCTCGATGCATATTTGGGAATGGTTTCATGCCATTTTTTATTGCCTGATAGAATAATTCCATCTATGTTGTCTAGAATAACTTGGTACCTTAATGCTACAACCAAGTCAGTGGTTAAGAATTTTATGATTAATAGGATGCTATTTTATTTTTTTGGGAAATCTGGAAGGCTATGAACTTTCTATTGTATAAAAGGAAAAATCTAACCCCTAGAATGACTTGGAACTATACAGTGCAAGGCTTTAACTTTGCCTTATTTTTCACGCCTATTCAGATGGGAAATATATCTGACGTGAATTATGTTCAAATGGGTGTAATCTCTCACTATAAGCCTACAAAGAGAAAGAAATTGCATCTTCTAGTGTGGGAACAAAATCCGGAAGGGGTTAAATTTAATACTGATGCTTCTTTTGTAGGTGGAATAGGAATTATCAAGAGGAACTCATATGGAGGCTTTCTTAAAGCGGTCCAATCACGGATGACTGCACTCGGCCCACTTCACTTGGAAATTATTGCTACATAGTCTGTGGTAGGAATGGCGGAGCAAGGGGAGAACACACAGGTTGAATCTGATTTCCTGGAGGCTATTCAAAATAATTCTAGGAGGGCAAGCTTATGACTGGAGGCTACACTCAGAAGTCTGCAACCACAAGGACCTTACTTCAACAAAAGCTATAACACTAAAACACACCTTCAGGGAGAAAAAATAGAGCAGAACACTGGTTGGCAAAGAATGCTACATCTCACGAGCATTACGAAAATACTAATTACATAACCCTGTAAATTTTTAAAAGGGAATATTGACTATGGACTTCAAAAAAACTCCCTCCACAAGGGAAGTTCTAATTTAGTCAAGTCTAATTTTGTAAATGATATCCTAGCAATATTTTGTATTATACAGGAAATAGAATGGTGAATATTCAGAGTGTTCAAATTACCCGATCTATTTTGACCCAGCCCATATGAGTCAGGTTGGGTCAATGTCCCTTTTGGGTCGAGTGGGTCGGTTCAGATTTTGACCCAAATCTACCCGTTTTGACCCATTTGCAATTTTAACCAATTTTCTTGAAAAATAAAAATAAAAAAGAATAAGTTTAATACAACATACCCACGATTAATTTAATTCATAAATAAGTTCAAAATTCTTGAATTTATTTTTATAAAACTAAAAATAATTTTGCAAAACTATTATTAATTAAAAATAATATATTTATTAATATATGAAATATATATTTATAATTGTATAAATAAGTTTTTGTAAAATTATATTTTTAAAATGAAATATTAAATGTATTCTAACTAAGTAAAATGAAAATAACGGTATTTTTCTTTATTAAGTGAATAATATATAATTAAATATAATATAATATTCTTATTTTAAATTATATAAAATATATCATAATTTTTTATTATTTAAATATTATTATAATTAAAAATAATATATTTATTTAAATAAATTATAAAAAATACTATTTTTATATGATTTTGTCAATTTAGGTTTACCTATGACCCACTCCGATCAGACCCGATCCGATCCGATCCTAAACTATGAGAATTTTGACCCGACCCAACCCGACCTATTTGTCCCAAAAAATTTGGTCAATTTGGGTCGGGACAGCTGACCCGCCCCGACCCATGAACACCCCTAGTGAATATATAACCTCTGTTCAATCATTCTCCACCACAATCTGGTAAAAAATGCTGCATGGTACAACTCCACGGTCTAAGGTTAAGTGGTCATTACCACCTAGCTATAGAACATCTGAAACATGGGATAGATATAGGACAATAGACACATTTTCTAAACTGAATTCACAGGTTATCATCGGTGATGGACAAGCTAACACATGGACAACCAATTGGCTGGGTTCAGGCTGTCTCTTGAACTCATGGCCATCACAGGTACAAGTTCTTTTTCTGTATCTACAAGTTAAAGACTTCCAGGTGAGTAAACATGTATTATTTCCTCTTTTATCGGATTATTTACCTGCTAAACTGATGTTAAAAATTGGAAAGGATATAAAAGTGACAACTGATAAAGACATATTAATCTGGAAATCGTATGATAAAGGTATTTTACCATCAAGTCTGCTTATCAATCATTCAGGAAAACAAAACCAACCATATCATTGTAATCAAAAGTATTGAATTCAATAATTCCAAACAAAATATCCATTTTTGTATGGAAATTATTGAATAATGCCCTACCATTTGATAACATTCTTATGAGAATGAGTTTTAATCTTGCTTCGAAATTCCCTAAATGTGAGAATGTTGATGCAGTAGGACATTTCTTCAATACATGTACAGAGGCTGACAAAGTGTGGAAGAAATTCTATATTTTGATGAATTACCAAAACTGGTGTTTTAATTCTATATCATCAAGATTGCAGCATTACTGGTCTATCCAAATTAAGACTTTCCATAATGTGCAACCTACCAATGATAATCCTTTGGGAACTATGGAAGACAAGGAACAAAAAGATATATGAGAATATAGACTTTAATGCTGATCTTATCTGGAAATCTGTCACCACTATTTATTTCTCTTTGTACTCTATTCATAATGATCTGCACTTTTTATCACATGGTCAGATATTATTCATTTTGGGGTTATTCCACCACTGATAAAAAAGGTCAAGGGTGGTTATAAGTACAATTAGAAGAATTCCTCCAATAGATGGTATTAAAATAAACTGTGATGCTTCTTTTAGTTTAAGCAAAGTAGGCATAGGTTGGTGTTTCTAGGTGTTCATCCAGTTCGTTAGTGCATACAATCTCTGAATATGTCTATTATCAGTTGTCATATGTTCTTCATGTTAAACTACATGCAGTTTACGCAGGTATGAAGTGGGCAGTTAACCGGTGCACAAAGACCATCATCGAAACTGATTTGAAACAAGCAGTGGGCATACTAAGGGAAGAAGCTAAGCCACCTTGGATATTGATACACATTTCAGGAAGATTATGACCATAAAACTCGAGGGATGCTTTGAATTTAATCACACATTCCGGGAAACTAATCGGTCGGCGGACTACTTGGTGAAACTCGCAAGAAAACTTCAGAGAAGCCCTGAATTCGAAATCACAAGTAAACAACAACACTTTCTATTCCTCTTAATACAATATGGTCTTTTCCCTCAATTTAGGAAGAAAAGGATTCAATTTTCAAATTAGATTGATCAGGAATAATTATGAGAGTTTTGGTCTGTTTGGACATTCAAAATTTAACACAGGGGTGGAGGATTCTGAAATGGAAACACAGATTACAAACTCTCATACTCAATTTATATCATATACTCTTCATTTTTGGTAAATAGGTTGGTCAATTAGGTTGACCTTTTGTAATGATTTTTTGGGTTAGTAATGTTTTGGGGATCTATTTAACAACCCCTACTCATCCATGATGAGCTTTTGATTGAAAAAGAAGAAGAAGAGTATATGACATTTTATATTTGTTTGGAAATAGCTAACATAGGGGTGAAGGTTATTTACCGAAATCACATACAAAGCCATTCACAGTCTCATTACCACCAGTGTACAATTATTAACAATATTTTATGGACTGGGTATCCGAATAAAATCCCCACCAACTACTAGTGGATTCTTGGTTTTAAAAAAACCTTTAAGGACTAAATTATAATTATTAATATATTGCGATGCATTTTTGAAGAAATTTTAAAATTAAGGAATGTCATTGCAATAAATTGAATCAAACATCAAATCACCCAAATAATTACATCAATTATAAAATGAATCCATCTAACATCTACTCGATCTAAAATAAGACTTAGAGTAAATTGATCCATCGAATTATCTCAATTTTTTTCCAATGAGAAAATGAGCACCCTAAGAGCAACTCCAATGGTTTTATCTATCTTTCATTCGTTACAGTAGTTTTTTTTACAGTTGCTACATTGTATTTACTCCAATGATTTACACTACATTTTCCTCTAAAAAGAATATTCCTTCATTTTTTATAAAATTAATATTTTAACTTTTCAAATATTTTAACTTATATCAATTATATTTTAGCTCAAATCTTTAGTTTACCAATCCATAAAAAATTAATTAAAAATAAAATTTTTCATTGATAAAACACTTAAAATTACACTTGATAATTAATGATACAACACTTCAAGAAATAAAAAACAACTTCTAAAAGAAATACGAACAATGAATACAAAATTTTAAAATTTTAAAATAGAACTACACAACATTTCAAAAAATAAAAATACAAACAACAATTGTTCCAAATATCATTGTTCATTGTTTCCCGATGTCCCCCACAAATGATCTATCAGTGCATTACGAAGGACATAATGAGCATTTGAGTCTCTAATTTCTCTATGACACGCGAGAAATTCTTGAAATCGAGTTTTCATCCGTGACTAGTTCCACGTCAATATCTGGTGGCAATGTAGCACTCGGCAAGGTTGTGGTAGATGGGCTTGTGATTGGAGTACAAAGATCATGTTCATCCTCTACAATCATATTATGCATTATAATGCATACCGTCACTATACCATGCAACACTTTTTTTTCCATAATCGGCATGGCCCGGTAAGAATTTGAAAATGCTCCGGCAAAACGCTAAATGCTCACTCAACATCTTTCCTGCAAGTTTCCTGCATCTTTGCATATTGTTTATGATTTGTAGTTCGAGGTTTCTGAATGGTTTGCACAAGAGTCGGCCACTTTGTATATATACCATCGGCTAGATAATAACCCCAGGTGTATTGTTTCCCTCCAATAACATACTCAACTACAGGAGATTGGCCTTGTGCAAGATTTGAAAATAAATGTGAAGACTCCAACACATTGATGTCATTGTTTGTTCCCGGAAAGCCAAAATATACATGTTAGATCCAAAGATCATAATCATAATCTACTTCAAGAATAATTGCTGGAGATCGACAAAGACCAGAAAATTGTCCCGACCAAGCTTTTGGACAATTTTCCACTTCTAGTGCATGCAATCCAAACTTCCTAACATACCAGGAAAACTTTGCTTCTCACCAATATAGAGTAGTTTAGAAACATCATTGGCAATTGGTGGTCATACATATAATTCTGAATAAATTTCAACGATAGCCCAACAAAATCTCTTGAAAGACTCACTAACAGTAGACCCTCCAATTTTGAGATAATCATCTTGTAAATCATTTGGGCTGCCATATGCTAGCTTACGAAGTACTGACGTTATCTTCTGTAATATTGATGACTCTTCCCTATTTGTTGCATCCCTTCGTTGTTCAAAATAGTTGTCATGCATCCGCACCGCATCAGCATTGCGCTTGAATAAACTAGAGCTCATTCGATAACGACGTCAAAAAATTATCTCCTTAAAGAGGAGGGTATTTGAGAAATAATCATTGACCACAACTTGATTTGCCACTGCTTGACCACAGTTGACCATTTTGTGACCCGAGATTGAGCCACGGTGCCTTGATAAATTTTCTTGTTGGAGGCGATTCTCCGTCGAATCATTGTTGTTGCTATCGAGCATATCATGTAACATTGCTTGCTTAAAATTCAAAGCATCAAAATTGGAAAGAGATTCCATCATGTTATCAAAGGGTGAATTTGAGAAAGGCATTTGGTTTGAAATACCTCCAAAGTTGAAGTTCATATTTCTAGAATATTAGATATAGGAGAAGATAATAAAGTAATATGAATGTTTCATAATATGGAAGGAGATGGGGGAGTCATATGTAATCACTACTGTCTTATTTATAGTAAATTTTGTTCTACACTTTTTTGAAATTAATCAATCTATGTGGTACATTTTCCTGAAATTATTGGTTCCCTGACATTGCATGTGATGGTTGTGTACATGAATAATGTCATTTTGTCCCGCTTTTACTTAATTTGACAACTCACTTACATCAATTTTTCCAAAATTATAGGGGTTAGAGCATCCCATGTGATTGTGTTGAACACGAATAATGCAAATTTCATCCATTTTTACATCACTTGACCACTCAATGTGGTATATTTTTCTAAAATTATTGGTTCTCTGACATCACATGTGATGGTGGTATACACGAATGATACAATTTTGTCCCACTTTTAGTTGATTTGACAACTCAACTACATCAAATTTTTAGGAATTATTGGGGTTAGAGCGTCCCACGTAATGGTGTTGTAGATGAATAATGCAAATTTCATTCGTTACTACATGATTTGACAACTCAATGTGGTATACTTTTCTAAAATTATTAGTGGTCCGACATCGCATGTGATGGTGGTGTACACGAGTAATGGAATTTTGTCCCACTTTTACTTGATTTGACAAGTCACCTACGCCAATTTTTTAGAAATTATTGGGGTTAAAGCATCTCATGTGATTGTGTTGTACACGAATAATACAATTCTGATGTGTTTTTACATGATTTAACCATTCAACTTGTAAGTAATGATGCATTTGGATGTTTCCCATGTGAGTAGTGTACACAATGTGAGCTTTAAGGAGCATCACATGTGAGAAATTTACACATGCATTTGGATGTATCCCAAATAATGCAATGCCATGTTAGTTTTTCAGGAACTCATTTTTTTGTAGTCCAAAAATCCTTTATTTATAGCATACTCCATTGTAAGAGATTTTCACTACGACCTATACTCTCAATTTTGAGTTTGATACTGTAAAATTTCTCTCAATTTCAACATGTCTTCCAAACGCACTCCAACTTCCAAAGGCACAAATTACAACTTTAAAGAAGATAGGTTGTTGGCTTGTTCATGGTTGCAGGTATCACAAGATCCTATCATAGGAAAAAAAACCCAGTCTATTGATACCATTTGGTTACGCATGCAACAAATTTACAATGATGGAATAATTATAATCGGTGAATATCGTACTGAGAGATCCTTGAGTTCACACTTTCTGATCATGGAGAAGGCAGAATGAAAGCTAATTGGATGTGTTCATCAAGTTAACAATATGAATCCAAGTGGTGCTTCCAAAAATTACATTATAGGTTTAAATTATAATACTACTATGTTATTTTATTTACTTCTGGTTATATGTTAGTACTTACTAACATTGACTATTTCCTAGATGGATCAAGCAAACGAGATGTTGAAACTAGATGAAAAATATTAAAAAGGACTTAAGTTTGAACGTGTATGGGATATTCTTAAAGATGTTCCAAAATTTCAAGATGATGCACCATCGTCACGACCGTCACGACGATTCACAAAGCCAACGAATTTCAATAACATCTCTTCCCAGTCAGATGAGAATCCTTTTTCTAGTTCACCAATGTCATCTCATCTCGGGTTAGACTCTCTCCATATGGATACAAATGGTATTTCTGGTGGTTGAACATCAACACACCTCATTGGAGGAAAGAAAGCAAAATCCGCAAGAAAACATAGCATAAAAAATTCATCCTATTTCAACAAAGAACCCAGAGAAAGAGACCATATTTTAACTCTTATGGAGTCAAGTCCAGCACAAAAATGTGAACATATAGACATGTGTAACATGCAACAAACTCACTTAGATTTGGTTCGTGATGATAAAATGATGGAAAGGGATTAGGATAGACAAGAATCAAGAAGATATGATTTGATTACTCTTCCATATATAGATAGGTTTTAGAGTCATAGAATAACTCTTCATTTTATGCCTTGTACTCTATTTAAACTTTTTTTTATATGAATAAGATTATCGGAATTCACTCAAACATGGTATCAGAGCACTACCCGATTCTGAGATATTTTTTCCTCTTTTTTGCCGCACCTTGGCTGATTTCTTCTCCCTCCAATTTCTTTCCTCCATTGCAGAGTTTTGCTCAGCATTACAAATCCCTTGCTTTTGTCCTCTTTCACAAGTATAACATTTGTACCATTGTTTCCTTTGTTTGGCATCAGTAACCCACACGTTGCAACCAAAATATTCAGAATTTGTGTGCTTTCATATTTTCCTCCGTTCTGTTCTTTTTTTTGTCCACAACTATCAATGGTATCAAATGATCAAAAACTCCCGTACAACACACTGATTTGTATGCTCAGTATTAAGCTCTCATCCGATAACTTTATGCTTTGGAAAATTCAGGTTGAACATGTTCTTGGTTCACAAGACTTACTTGTATTTCTCGAAGGTTCAAACACTTGTCCGACTCTGTCAGTCAGAGGCTCTTTTTCCTTTGTCGCTGCGGTCACTATTTCTCCAACCAAATAAAAATAATCATATGCTGCCATAGCTTCTCATGCCTAATGGATTCCCAAGGATAAAGCCCTTTGTAGCCTCATTTTCTACTCTCTCTCAACGGAAGCCATGACTGAAGTGGTTGGGTGCAAGACGTATCGACAAATATGGGACACCATCTTTGCATTTTATCAAAACAGTAGCCAATCCAGCATTATGAACCTTCGAGTTTAGGTGCTCACCATTCATCAAACAGGTACCGTGCACGAATTGCATCTCCGATTTAAGGAAATTTTTGACAAACTTGTCGCGATGGGTTCCCTTGCCAACAATGTCGATCAAGTACTATGGTTTCTACATGCACTTGGTACTTAATTCAAAGAATTTAGTGCGCTGTTACTAAATTGACTCCCTTTGCCGGAATATGTCGATGTTGTGGCCCAAGCTAAGAACTACAAAACTTTATTAGGTAACCTGGACAATTTTGGAATTCAGAATATGTCTCCTATTCATCCTGCAGCGTTTGTTATGTTAACTCGCAAAGAAGCCGGCCGCGCGTGAGATCACACTATGGCAAGTGACAGACACCAATAGGTCCATGCACTGACATGTGACGACGGCTTGTCTGGTCCATGTGCTGCCCATGGTGGTCTTGGTCTACGTGGTGAACACAGATTTTGGCATAATTTCGGCAGTTTTTGTGGTCGTGGTGATATAATTCAATGCCAGTTGTGTGGACAAAAAAGATATGCGACCTCTTCGTATTATCGTTGGATCTTCTCTCCTCATCGCCCTGAATCTGCTCACCTTTCGGAATATTTCCGGTCTTTACAGTTTGAGCCATCTTCTCGCACGTCTGACTGGTATATTGATTCTGGCACCACGAGTCATATAAGTTTCACCGCCTCTTCATTGGAGAGCATTACTCCATATACCATTAACTCTTGTGATTATGTTGGTAATGGTGATCAAATTTCTATTTCTCATATTGGTGATTCCTAAATTACGCCAAGTTTACGCTTGTCTGACGTATTGGTTGTTCCAAACATTACTTAAATTTGCTTTCTATAAGTGAATTGACTCGTG
Organism: Rubia tinctorum; assembly: GCA_032355605.1. Taxonomy (NCBI): domain Eukaryota; kingdom Viridiplantae; phylum Streptophyta; class Magnoliopsida; order Gentianales; family Rubiaceae; genus Rubia; species Rubia tinctorum. Next base: position 4,309 of record JAULKM010101654.1, on the reverse strand, counting down.
ATTTAGGTGTTCTAATTTCTTTTATGATCAATCCTTTATCATTCTGAACAAAGTCACCAAGGAAATTGTGGGCAGAGGTCATAGTGAGGATGGTCTGTATGTGTTGGATCGAGGAGAAGCTGCACTAGTGTCTTTTATCCAAAATAAAAATGTGCGGGCGTTATTTGAGCTTTAGCATGCTCGATTGGGTCATGTACCCCCACACTGTTATTTCCAATTTGAGTAGTTCTAGATTTTTATCTGTTTCATCTTTATTACCTGCGCCCCTTGTGTTATGGAAAAAGGTCACATGCAGTCTTTTGTTGAAAACCCTAAACGTTCCTTTTATGTTCTTAATTTGGTTCATTATGACTTGTGGGGTCCTGCCCCAGTTTTATCTGGAAATAGTTTTGTGTATTATGCTGTTTTCATTGATGATTTTTCAATATTTTCGTGGCTTTATCCTCTTCGTCAGAAGTCCGACTTTGTTGATGTATACATGCAGTTTGAGGCTTTCATTGAAAATCAATTTTCCTCTAGTGTTAAGATTTTTTAGAATGACGATGGTAGTGAATTTCTTAAAACTCACCTTCAGACACATTTTGCTGCTAAATGCATTCACCATCAGATCTCTTGCCATTACACGCCGGAACAAAATGGGAGTGTTGAATGCAAACTTCATCACATTTTAGATATGGCACTAACTATGCTCTTTCAGTCCCATTTCCCCCTATCTTATTGGGATGATTTTTTGCTACTGCAGTCTACACCATTAACCTTCTTCCAACACCAGTGCTTCGTGGCGAGACTCCTTATGGTCTTATTTTTAGTCGTCCTCCGATTTACTCAAACTTTCATCCTTTTGGATGTCGAGTATATCCTTTTACTAAGCCTTATGCAAAACACAAGTTATCACCTCGGAGTCGTTTGTGAGTCTTTCTTGGTTACTATTCTAAGTATAAGGGTTTTTGCTTTCTTGATCCCTCCAGCGGTCGTGTAAACATCACCCGTCATGCTCAATTTGATGAACTCTATTATCCCTTTGCCACTTCTAGTGCCCCTGCTACGAATTTCACTTCTTTGGAAGTTTCTATGTTCCTTTACCCCGAATCTTCCGACACTCCATCCGCTGAGTTATCACCTTCTTAGTCACCATGTCATGTTTGCTCTGATGCCACTCCTACGAGGACACCTACAACTGCTCCCGTAATTTTGACCTCTCCGACCATTGATCATGCTTCCCCAGTTAGTGCTTCCTCACAAAGATCAACTTCCTTGGATACGTCTCCCAATCCACCTCTACCTCGTACCCATCGTATAACTACTAGAACCATGCTCGCCGCTCTCGCTTTTTTTTGGATTATGTGGTTACTAATCTTCATGGTGCTTTGGTTTATCAGTCAGAAACTCGCGATGACCATGCAGCTCTTCGAGATCCAAAATGGGCCTCTGCTATGGATGAGGAAATGGCTGCTCTTCGTCAACAACATACTTGGGATTTGGTGCCTCGGCCTAAGGATGTGAATGTAGTTGGTTCTAAATGGGTATATCATCTTAAGTACCATCTTGATGGGATTATTGATTGCTATAAAGCTCGTCTTGTCACTTAGGGGTTCTCTCAGATACCAGGATTTGATTTTGAACATACTTTCCTCCCTGTTGTAAAAGCCTCTACGATCCACACTGTTCTTTCCATTGCCACAATGCGGCGATGACCTCTTCATCAGCTTGATGTCAAGAATGACTTTCTCAATGGTATTCTTGATTATCTGGTCTACATGGCGCAACTGGTTGTATATAACGATCTTGCTTGCCCTGATTATTTGTGTTGCTTGCGCATAGCCATATATGGGCTCAAGCAGGCGCCTCAAGCATGATTTCAACGGTTCAACACTGATCTAGGACAGCTTGGGTTTCATGCAGCAGTGCTGATACATCTTTATTCATGTTCTCTCAGGGCGCCACTTTGTTGTATCTCTTGGTCTATGTTGATGACATTATTTTCACTGGTAATGACTCATCAGTCATTCATCGGTTCATTACTCGCACGCATTAGGACTTTTCTATTAAAGATCTGGGATCTTTGCACTATTTTCTCTGTCTTGAAGTTGAGTCTACTTCTTCTAGCTTATTTCTAGGGCAAGCCAAGTATACTCGCGATATTATTCATCGTGCTGGGATGACAGATGATGATCCTGTCGCTACTCCTTTCGTTCCACAGTCTCATCTTCATAGTAATTCCAACAAAAAATTCAAATCCTACTCTTTATCGCTCTTTGGTTAGTGCTCTCTAATATCTTACGTTCTCTATACCTGACCTCGCATTTGCAGTTAACTCCATCAGTCAGTTTCTCCAGGATCCCCAGGATGATCACTTTATCGCTGTCACTGGCATTCTTTTCTATGTTTGTGGTACTTTGTATTTTGGTCTTTCTTTGTGGTCTGCATGTTCCTCCGAGGTTTTAGGATACTCCGATGCTGACTGGCACGTTTCCTTGAGACTTGAAGATCTATATATGGATATGTTGTCTTCCTTTGTGGGAATTTGGTTTCCTGGAGCGCTAAGAAGCAGCCCACAATTTCCTATTCTAGTTTCGAGTCTGAGTATCGAGCTCTGGCCAACACTGCTGCTGAAGTTGTATGGTTCTCCCAGCTTCTTTGTGATCTCCGTTTTCCACTGTCTAATGTCCCTTTACTGTTGTGTGACAACAATAGCACTATCTTTTTGGCACAGAATCCCGTTGCCCATAAGCGGGCTAAGCATATTGACACCAACTACCATTTTTTCAGAGAATTAGTTACCTCTGGCAAGCTTCGCATCAATCATGTATCTTCTTCGCTACAGGTCTCTAACATTTTCACCAAAGGACTCTCTCGGCCTCTGTTTGAGTTGTTCCGGTCCAAGCTTTGCATCTCGAAACATCCGACACATCGCTTGAGGGGGGTGTTAGGATAGACAAGAATCAAGAAGATATGATTTGATTACTCTTCCATATATAGATAGGTTTTAGAGCCATAGTATAACTCTTCATTTAATGCCTTGTACTCTATTTAAACCAAATTTTGATATGAATAAGATTATCGAGAATTCACTCAAACACTTATTTTCTTATATTGGTGGATCGGGAACAGGTCACCCGGATCATTATTGAGAAGCGGAAACATTTTATGTAATTTTTAATCGAGCATGTATTGGTTTTTTTCAAATTCTTTTATGTTATTCTTGGTTTATTGTAAGTGTGGTGTGAACTTTATTATTAATATGTATTGTGTGTTTTTATCCTAATTTCAATTTAAATTATTAGCATTTCATAGTGTACATTTTTTTAATAATTCTAATTTAAACAAACATTATTTTCGAAAAACTAAATTGAAATTACACTAACATGTTATTTTATAATATATATGATTTTTATTATTATAACATAATTTTCAAATATATATTACATATTAGTGAAAAATTTATACACTAATTTTTTACATGACTTATTTCTCTCAATATAATTTTAAAAATAATAATATTTTAAAAATATTTTTATTAAAATAATATTGTTAAAGAAATTATACGTACATCATTAGGAGTGATAGATCATCGAGTTTGAATAAATAATATTTTAAAATTAATTTCTTTTAATGCTAAAATAATCAATACATGATTTTTTCCCAAAAAAATCATAATAAAAAATTACAATTCATTGAAATCAAATATCTTAGAAAAAAAAGTAAAATAAAAAAATCAGAAAAAGAAAGGAAATTAAAAACAAATCCAGAAAACAAATAATCCTAAATCAAAACAAATGGCAAAATCAAAAAAAATAATTAAAAAGGAGCTTACTTACCTTCGCCAAAATTTCACGTGATTATCGAGTATTGTTGTAGCCAATACTTTTTACTTTTTTTTGCGCATGGAAGGTGGGAGGTCGTCGTCTTACCTCTCAAATATACAATTTATAAACCCTAAATGCTTACGAAATACAATTAAGTAGATAGTGGCAAGTCGGGTCATCCACAAATAAGAAGGATTTTCCTAATGGTTCATGCATATAGGGGTGGATATAAGCCTAGATAAAGATAGATACACATTTATAAAAGCATGTAAAGAAGGGGTTTTTTTCATGCATATAGGGGTGGATATAAGCCTAGATAAAGATAGATACACATTTATAAAAACATGTAAAGAAGGGGGTTTTTGGTTGGTTTTTCCTAAGTTATGAATTGAAAGATAACACAATTATCAAAGTAAACTAATTATCCTATCATGCAACAAGCTACTAAAAAGATGGTAAAATCACAATTAACAAAGCCTTGGGGGCAATTGATTTCCACTTCC
>JAULKM010101653.1:0-10087 GCA_032355605.1 Rubia tinctorum | reverse complement strand
GAAGAAGATGAGGAACGGAGGGTTGGGTTGAGATGGGTGGCGGGGGAGAGGAGGAGCGGCACGATGGGGTTGAGATAGGTGGCGGAGAGATGAGTAGTGGAGAGATGGGCAGCGGCGGGCTAGGGTTCAGATGGGTGCCGGGGGAGAGGAGGAGCGGCGGCTGGACGGCGGCGGGTTAGGATTCATATGGTATAACTTGTAGAACAGTTTTATGAACAAGAGACGACTACTCTACCATTTAAAATTGTTCCTCTACCGCATCTCTTCAAAGCTCATTAGTAGCGCCATCACTCGTGTTAATACCGAGATCTATGTTGTGTCTAAACTTGAAGAATTCTATAATTGGATCTGGAATAACGTTGAAAACAAGGAATAACGTTGATGCAGGTGGAACTGCATCCGATTCATTAATTTCTGCTTCTCTAGCACGGCACATAAGGATTGGGTGTTGAGCGGTTGCTGGCGGCGGAGGAGGAGGTGTGGTGGTGGTACCTGAGGCTGGGGGTGGCATTGGAGCTTGAGATCGGTGGTGGCGGTGGTCCTTACTCAAATTAATTATGTTTTTAGTTGGAAGCAAGGCCACATAAACGAGGGGTATAATTGTCATGAAAAAAAATCTGTTTTTGGCCTAGGGGTATTTTTGTCATTTTACTAATGGGCAATGCCTGGCTTGCATCGGTCAACGCCTGAATTGCACAAAAGGGGTAAAACTGTACAATTTGACAAAAATATAGGGTTAAATCTGTACTTTCAGATTTTACAAGGTTATATTTGCTCTTTCTCATCTTAATAGGGACATTTTTGCACCTTTCCCTAAAATTTAAATAATACCATCAAATATAATAGTTAAAAATTAAATTAAATATACTGATATGAATCTCCTTTTGAAAACTCTAGATTGCAGAATTTTATTGGATTTTTGATCGAATTAAGGATTCGCAAACCCTAACTTGGCCGCACAAATTGATCACCAACTAACCCTCGGGATTGGCTTTCAATTTGAGTATTTGCTCACTAACTAACCCGCGAGATTAGTTCACAGATAAAAAGTATTGATACTTAATTAACCCGCGGGATTTAGCAACGGTGAAAATGCTCGCAAGTAATTGAGTTTGAACTCGAAAATATTGAATATATGATTGATAAAAGATGTCTAAAATCGTGAATAGCCTCCCCTATTTATAGGGTTAAGGTTCAGATACTACAAGCATAAAAAGAGTGAGATTTGGTAATTCCTGAAAGAATTATGGCAGTTTTAAGAAGTTAAAACCATATCTAACCAAAATCCTTAAAATAAAGGTGGTATGGCCGAAATTCATCAAGCAAAGTCTTGAATAAATATTGTCTTATCTAATCTTATCAAATCTAATTCTAATCAGATTAAAACTGAATATTCCAAGCCCTAATTGAACTGATAGCCAAAATTAAACCCTTTAAAGACCACATGGCCAAGTTTAATGGATAAAATTTAAAATGAAATCATTTACAACGATCATACTACATCGTTAAAAACCCGGTGGGAGAAAAGAGTATAGTGTTGTTCACGATGTCTTCAATTCCTCAACACTCTTGAACAATTAATCCAAGACATCGTCGATGTTGATTTATTCTTCAATTCTTCATCGTGAAGTTGATCAACCAAAACATTTAAAGTTACATCTCTAAACTTCATTCTTGTCGTGGTCATAGGGTCTTCAATGTCACTTAGAGGATTCCGAACATATCCTTTAAATGTTTAATCAAGCTTTGACATGTCGTCTTCTATGGTGGTGGTAGTCTTAACATTTGCATCATTCCCTCTATGGTCGAAATGTTCCGCCCTTGAAACTGAATCATCTTCAAAAGTAAATGGAGATAAATAAGAAACATTGAATTTAGTACTAACACCATAATCGGTAGGAAAAACAATCTTGTAAGCATTGTCATTCACACGTTCCAGCACTTCAAAAATACCATCACCACATGGACTTAATTTAGATTTCTGAGTATTTGGAAACCTTTATTTGCGCAAATGCAGCTAGACTCAGTCTACCTTTCTTGAACCTCATAAATTTTCGACCCTGGTTTGCATTCTGAGCATTATGAGCATTTGTCCGTTCAATCCTTAAGCGCACCTTCTCTTGTAACTATTTCACAAAATCAACTTTCTTTTCTCCGTCAAGGTTCCTAACATGTTTAAAGTTCAAAGGAATTAGATCAAGAGGTGTCGTAGGTAGGAAACCATGAACAATTTCAAATGGAGATAAAGAAGTAGTAGAAGGAATAATGCGATTATAAGCAAACTCTGCTATCTAAATGCATGCTTCCCAATTCTTCAAATTCTTTTGTACTAAGGCACGAAGGAGAGTGCCAAGAGTATGATTGGTGACCTCCGTTTATCCATTAGTTTGAGGACGACTAGCTGTAGAAAATATCAATTTCATCCCTAATTTACGCCATAGTGTATTCCAAAAGTATGATAGGAACTTAATGTCGCGATCAGAACTATGCTCGCAGGAATTCCATGTTATCGAACCACTTCCTTAAAAAATAAATCCGCAACATGTTTTGCATCATATGTTTTCCTACAAAGAATAAAATGTGTCATTTTCAAAAATCTATCAACCACAACAAAGATATAAGCATTATCTGATTGAGATCGTGGCAAACCGAGGACAAAATCCATGGAGATATCAGCTCAAGGATGTGTAGGAATAGGTAATGGAGTATAGAGATCATGAAGCCTAGTTTTTTACTTAGCCTTCAGGCAATCAATACAATTCCTACAAATCCTATCAACAGAGAATGTCATTTTAGGCCAACAGAAGTGTTCTCGCAACAAATTATAAGTTTTGAGTGCACCAAAATGTCTCATAAGACCACCTAAATTTGCTTCCCTAACAAGTAATTCTCTCATTGAACATTGAGGAATACAAAGCCTATTATCTCGAAACAAGAACCCATCATGTCGAAATTTTTTATCATAAGCACCATTCTTGCATGCAGCATAAACAGAAGCAAAATCATAATCAGTTTCATATAAGTCCTTCACAAAAGCAAACCCTAGGGAAACACATTCAAGACGTGTAAGTAAAGTATGCTTACGACTCAATGTATCAGCGACAACATTTTCTTTACCCTTTTTATATCGCAACACATAAGGTAAGACTAGAACATTTAGCATGACGCTTATTCAACTTCTTCTGACTCTTCAAGTACTTCAAAGATTCATGATCACTATGAATGACAAATTCTTTATGCAATAAAAAATGTTGCCATGTCTCTAAAGCCCTCACAATAGATAGAAATTATTTTTCATGCACGGGATAATTAAGATCACCTTCCTTTAACTTTTCACTGAAGCAGGTTATAGGGTCGATTCTCTTGCATAAGAATAGCACCAATTCCAACACCAAATGCATCACAGTGAATTTCGAAAGTACCATTAAAATCAGGTAAAGCAAATATAGGAGCATTACATAATCGTACTTTCAATTCATTAAATGCATTCTCTTGTCAATCGTACCATTAAATAAAACTCTTACAAGACCATCAAATAAAATAGTTAAATATTAAATTAAAAGTGCGTTTTTAACCCTATATTTTGGGCAAAAGTGCAGAAATGACCTTGTAAAATCTAAAAGTGCAAAAATAACCCAATCGTTAACCAAAATGTCAAAGGCAAAAATGGCCTGAAATCTTTGAAATGACCATTTTACCCTTAGGTTAAAATTTTTAAAAACAAAAAATGTAAAAGACACTAATACCCTTGGTTTTTAACAAAACAACAATAATACCTCTCTTTCTTTCCTTTCTCTCCCCCGTTCCCATCCGATTATTTTCTCTCCCCAGTTCCATTTCTTCCCCACTTGTCTCCTCCGCTCCCGCAACCGTCCCCCATTTCCTCCACCTCCGCCGCGCCACTACCTGAAACTTATTCCTCCGCCGGACCAGACACCTAAGCCGGGTCTATTTTCTGAGGTTGGTGTGAACGGCGGGCGAGCAGGTGGGCTAGAATTTTAGCTTGGTGGTGGGTTTCTATTACGCGGCGGTAGGGGATTTTACGCGGTGGTGAGAGGCTGTTACACAATGGTGATGTAGCTTATCGGTGAAGGCTTAGGAGGTAAGGTTGAGCGGTGGTGGCGGGGTGACGAGGGAGAGGTGGTGGAGGGGCAGAGGCGGGGCTAGGGTAGGTGGGGGATTGGCGCAGGGGGCTTGGGTTTAGCAGTGCTGGGTTTATCAATCCACCGCGACATTAATTAAAAATTGGTGGTACTGGGTTAGATAAATTGGGTTTTTCTGGGTTAGATAAATTGGGTTTGAATGAAAATTGGGTCTGTGAATCGGGTTTGAGGGGGTGGTGAGAAGGTTTGATGGGTAGCGGGGATGGTGCTGGGTGGAAGTGGTGATTCTAGGAGATGAAGGTGGGCGGCGCCGCTAGGGTTTAAGGTAGAGGTAGTGGTTCTGGGAGAGGTGGGCGGCGCTGCTAGGGTTCTGGTCGACGGGCAGTGGTGGTCAGTGACTGCGGCGGTGCTCGGCAGCGGTGGGTTTAGGGTGTTTGAAGGTGGAGAAGAAAAGTTTAGGGGGCATAATGGTCATTAGATATTTAGTTTTAAGCTTAGGGGTATTTCTGTCTTTTCACGAATGGTCAACGCCGGAATTGCATTGGTCAATGCCTGAATAGCATAAATTGGGTAAAACTGCACATTTTGACCAAAAAATAGGGTTACTTCTGCAGTTTCAAATTTTACAAGTTCATTACTGCACTTTCTCAATCTTATAGGGTCATTTTTGCACTTTTCCCTAAATTGAATATACCTAATTAAAATATTTGAGCATCAAATAAAAGACAGTTTAGGGAAAGACTTTCATTCCATATGCATATGGAAAGACGGGGCTGAATTAAATTATAGAAAGGTAAAAGGTTTTAGTTGCAATATTAAAATTTTACTATGCAACGCGCAGTAGTTATAAGTTTATGACTCGATTAATGCAACCCAAAAATTTTATCTTGTAATTTGCAGTCTAAACATTGGTGTTTCCATAACTTATGGAAAGACCATAACTTATGAAAATATCATCTTTCAAGAGACTGACTCCAAATAATATACTAATAAAAAATCTAATAAAGATAGTTAAAAATCAAACAAATACAATAAAATACACATCGAATAAAAATTTGTTAAACATCAAATAAAAACAATACAAATACAAATCAAATTAAAATAAAATATTTAAATAAAACACTCAAATATGAGTACATCAAATAAAAATAAAATAAATAAATAAATAAATAACTAAATTACATATCAAATTATAATACTCAATAAAAATACTAAAATATAATTAAAAATATTAAAATACATATTAGAAGGATAAATACATTTATATCCTTAACTTTAAACTGAAAGTGTCAATATAACCCTGCAATCTGAGAAAGTGTCAATTTAACTCTAACTAATTATTGTCTGTGTCAATCTAACCCTAACTATCATAAATTTTGTGCCAATATAGCCTGATGTGGTATTCCCAGTCAGGCGAAATGGTTGATATCCATTGTACAGTAAGCGTGAACCTACAAGAAAGGTCCCGAAAATTATTCCGTGGAAAGAGTTTCGACGATTAAGTCAGTTCCTTAAGAGAATTGGTATTTCTCAGTTTAGTGTCACTTTCTTGAGCCAATATTGCTCTCCTTGTATTTATAGTAGACTGTAATTATGGCTCCGCATTGTTAGGGTTTCGGATCGTGGGTTGCGTCTTGTTTGCCAATATCTCAGTTTGTGGATGAGTCTTGGACATGACTCCACCTTTCTCGGTTCGTGGCTGAGTCCTCTTGGACATGACTCTGTCTTTCTGAGTTCGTGGCTGAGTCTTCTTGGACATGTCTCCGTCTTTATCGGTTCGTGGATGAGCCTTGGGCTAGGCCTAAAGGCCAAAAGCTTCTAACTCGTGGAGTAAGTATACACCATAGCCAAACGCCCTAATTTCGGCGTTGACCCATTACATTCCGAAAATGATAAGAAATGAAATAATGGAAATACCCTTGATTGGAAACTAAACTATTGATACCTAAAATACCCTTAATCTTCTTCTTCACGACTGCTGCTCCGCCGCCGGAAACTTCAGCCGCCACTGCCAGAAATCTCCTCCGCCGTTGTCAGAAATCTCCGTCGCCATAAAATTCACCACCCCTCCTAATCTCCCCCACCTAGCCTCACCCCTCCCGATGTCGCTTGCCACCACCCCACCACCATAGAACAGAAACCCTAGCTGCGTTGTTTGACCCATTTCCTCATTTCGGGTTGAGAGACCCAGCTGCTCAACCCGCTACCTTGTAAACCCTAACTCGCCAAAAAATTATGCTCCACCTAGAATCTGTTGTCGTGCTTCCATTTTCTCCAGAAAAACATGTCAAAATCCATTGTCTTACAACAATAATTGCGGGCTAAAAGGAACCCAGTAATCATCGGCACAACATCACCGTAAAATAGAAGCCCTAGCTGCTCCCTTTGACCCGTTTCCTCCTTTCGGGTCGAGAGATCCAGTTGTGCAACCCGCTACCTTGTAAACCCTAGCTTGCCAAAAAATTAAGTTTAGTCCAGTATCTGTTGCAGTGCTTCCATTTTTGCAGAGTAAACACGCCAAAATGTATCGTCTTGCAACAATCATTGCGGGCAGAAAGGAACCCAACAATCATCGCGTCGAAGGATTTCAGTAACAGCGGTGTAGAAGGATTTCAGCACCAGCGGCGTCGAAGAATGGAGTGCTCCGCTGGGGGGAGAAAGTCGTTGTGCTGCGCCAGGGGGACCGCCACCGGGGGAAGAAAGAAAGGGGGGAGAAACCCAGCTAGCGGCGGAAGAAAGAAGAGGGTTTTCATATTTTTTATTTTTTGTAAGTCAAGGGCAAAATTGTATTTTCACCAGAATCTGGCCAAATAAATGTTGACAAAAAAGTCAGCCAAGTCAAGGGTTAAGTTGACCCTTTCTGAGATTGCAGAGTTATATTGGCACTTTCAGTCAAAATGTAGGATTATTTTATCTCTTAACATTACTTTTAAAATATCAAAGCATATATCAAAATGTGACAGTGATATTGGAGAATATATGTCTAACTATTAAAATTTATAAAATCAAATCACACTACTGAAACATCAACGCTCACATTAGATAAAGAATTCTGAAACATCAATATTATTGTTAAAAATACCACGTTGAAAAAAGCTTACACGCCAATCTAAATGAAAGTATTAATTGAAAGCTTGAAGATTAAAATAGTAAATATTACAATAGAGTCAAAATGTCAAAAGTTCAACATATGAACTCAGGATTTTACATTAGTACAACAAATTTTAGTTTGAAAACATGTGATTTTAGTGATAAGTGACTTCTAAAATAACACATAATTTTTGGTTGAAATATCAAATGACACAGTTGAAAAATCACATCCGGTACTAAAAATGCGAGAATCGCATGAAATGGAAGGAAAATATAACCGGGAGAAAAAAATTATCCGGATTCTCGATCCAGTACCTTAAAACCTCAATATTTGCAATCAAATCTCTTCCTACACTCTAAATTTGATATTGTTTTATTTAAAACTCCATCCCTTCAAAAACTTTACAAAATTCTATTCTCACCCTGATAATTCTCCAAAACATTAAACATGTAGTGGAGTTTGTTTTTTTACATTTTTTTGCATCCTAACCCGAACTACATTATGTAAGATAAAAGCCAATCGATATTAATATTATACTGACTGCTTTCAGAATTTTTTTTTAATAATCGTCCGAAATCCCAGAAGATACTGTCCATTGCACTGCATCGGAAAGCGACTTTTTAATAGTCACCATATGCCAACTCATAATACACACTTCACTTTATAAAACTATTCACTGTTCAACTTTAACCACATATTTAAATAGATATTTGAACAATAATATTAACATATATTATATGGTTGGATTCGTCGTAACAAGTAGTTTTTAAATATTAATTTTTTATTTGTTATTATTATATATAGTTAAACATACTAATGGTCAAACATGTTTCTTGATAACCGTGAAAAAAATTCTTTGCCGGGTGGGACTAAGGGAGTACTAGATTACTGTCCACGGATCATCGGGAAACGACTTTCTTTGCATTTCGTGAAATGTAGATTTGCCGGTCTCCCTACGTAACATCAGTACCGACTTTTTGATGCACTAAATTTAAAGATGCATAAAGCTCATCACGCAAAAGTTCAAAAAGTAAAGAATAAGGACAGAAGCTACTACCAAAGTTCATCAATGACAATGAAGCATGACTTCAAGACTTGGAACGTCATAATTTTAAGATTTCTGTGAAGTATTGGATTGAGGAACTTATTATAATAAGTACATTAACTCTAGTTTCCCTTAAATCTTGAAATGATCCTCAAATTCATAGGAGGAGGAAGAAAAAAATGCTTTCCATCATCCCTTCAGCTTTGAGTTCCGTTCCGATTTACTATGACAAACGCCCCAAATTTCTGATTCTGTCCACGAAATTTCGTAATTCCCATCCCTACAACTTGACTCAAGTAAGAAACGTATTTGTAATCAATTGAAAGAGATTTGCAACTACCGAAAACCAGAAAAAAGAATTTTACAATGGCCGGTGGCAGCAAAATGAAGTTACTGACCAAAACATCAGCGAATGCGTATTGTCATAGTGATGAAAATAGAGCTGTACAGTGTACAATATTACAACAGGGCACTTTGATCTCAATCTGAGAAAACTGCCCCAGTCACAGTATTATGTGTGTACCTATTTTTTTCTTGGTATTTCTGTTAACCATTAATGGTACGTACATCTCATATATTCCCATTGGGATCTGTAGGACTCGCCATGGACATTTTAGAAGACCTTGTCCATTTTGGTCATCCACTTTGGAGTAATCCATAACCTATGTACAGTCCCTCTGTTGCATGTGAGTCATCATCCTCTCTTCTTTTCTTTCTGCAACGAGAAACTTTCAAGTGAAATGGAGTTTTAGGGTAAAAGCCGAACTATGTTTTCTTACAATTGCTATCCAGGTGATAACACTAAAAATAGAATATAGAAGAACGGGGAAGAGTCAAAACTCTAGTATCAGGCTGATGTGTTCAAAGAATCCACCTAAACTACCTGAACTTTATAGGCCTGTGTTCTTATCAGGGCTCTCTCTCTTTTTTCTTGGTAGAGGGTAGTTATTTTGGGGAAGAATGCAAGAATCATACCTCCTGATAAATCTCTAGCATGTTTGTTAGGTTGTCGGCCTGGTCATAGTGGATGAGCCACGCCCCACAGGGATTATGCTTGGAAGACTCTCGACAGAGTCATCTACTTCAACTTGTAATGAATCTGCAGAACAGAAGGATAATGCCGTGACTAACTAATCAAAAGAAACTCTACTAAACTTGTCATCATAGAATGTATACACCTCCAGAAGCATAGTTTCTAACAGCGAAGAATGAAGCAGTAAACTTTTTATAGTATTTAAGATTGATTATGTAGCTAAACCTAATTCTGAGGCCCGACAATTCAGAGCTATGGGTTATTTATAAACCTCAATAGTCCCAAATCTGAGAACTAATCTAGATTAGCAATCATATATCACCTGAAACTTCTTCTCCAGCCTGAGCACCAGCAACGCCAATGCAAGAATACAAGGAATTTTCATCTATCTTCAGCTGTTCATAAGCCACATATACATCTTCTATCTTAGCAGCTTCATATAAGGATGTGAGATCCTTGATACAAGAGATATCCTGATAAAAAAGGTAATAGTTCAGCATAAATTCTTCTCAGGACAGGTTGAGTGTGAACTTCATATACCTGGGATCTGTCGATACCAAATAAAGAAGTAGAGTTATCATGAAATTCATGCCTCACCTTTCTTGGAACAGAATCAGCTTGCAAGTGGGACAACAACCCAAGCCAATAGGCATTTGACTTGATATCAGCTTCATGTCTCATTATCAGAGTTCGCTTTGCCTACCAACATATGCAGTTTGAGAGGTAAGAGACATGTACAAGCAACCATCTGCTGTTAACTTGCACCTAATAATCATTTCACCAATCATCCTAACTGTATTTTTCTCATCATCTAA
>JAULKM010101652.1:0-10087 GCA_032355605.1 Rubia tinctorum | reverse complement strand
AATATTGCAACAAAGACCTTTTACCTTTTATTTTTATAATTAAACTCTGTCTTTCCACAAGGTTATGGAAAGACCGTCTTTCCCAAAACTTTGCCTTTTGATTTGACTAGAATTAGATTTGGAAGATTAGATAAGACAATATTTATTCAAGATTAACTTGAATAAATTTTGGTCATATATACTCATTTTATTTTAGGTATTTTAGTTAGATATAGTTTTAGCTTTCTAAATCTGTCATAATTCTTTTCAGTTTTTATTTGTACGGGCCGAATTATACCCTATAAATAGGGGAGGCCATCTACGAAATTATACACTTTTACACAACATTATTATCAATAAAAAATTCAGATTTTCGAGCTTATTGCTTGGGAGCATTAATTTTATTGTTATTTAATCTTGCGGGTTTATTAAGTATTAATACCCTTTGTGAACTAATCTTGCGACCTAGTTAGTGAACAAAGAATCCTTTATTTGTGAGTTAATCATGTGGTCTAGTTAATGTTCAAATTTTTAAATTGTGAACCAATCTCACGGGCTAGTTGGTGTTACAATTCTCAAGTTGTTCAAGATCCCGAGGACTAATTTTGATCAGTTTGTGCGGCTATACTAGGGTTTGCAAAATCTCCCGCTTAGTCAAAAATCTAAAATTCCGCAATTCAGAGTTTTCGCAAGAATATTCATATCATATGACCTTGTGAAACATGAATGTATGAAACTAACTTTAATTTTTTTTGTAAAAATGTGCAGTTATACCTATTTTGCTCAACTCCGGCGTTGACTCAATGAAGTCAGGTGTTGACCAAACCTAAAAATACATTAATACTCCAAGGGTTAAAATTGAAAATTTAATGACCATCTTACCCCTAGACTTATCTTCTTCTTCATCTTCAAACACACCATTGACAACCTCGGTGCTGCGCCGCCCACCGACCATCGCCACTGCTCTGCCCAGTCGGGCGTTGTAGACGTAGTAGCGACAAACTCTTCCCAAAGAATTTCCCGTCAAAATTTCCGTTGAATTTTGCCCGTCGAATATTCCATCGAAATGCGATAAAGTTGTCGGAGATGGGCGCGGGACCCGACTTGAATTTCGCCCTGGAGAGAGCCCAGCTAAAGCCAGCGGTGACGCCACCACCAGGGCCGAAGGGATTACGCCCGGGATCCCACCTTACGGCGGCGTTGGCTACGCTACCGAAGGGAAGGGAAATAATGTGTCACAGAACTAGGTGGGGTGCGTGGGGTTGTGGAGTGGGGATGCGGTGGGGGTTGATTCCGGAAGAATGTGGTCATTTAGGAAGAATTACGCTCAAGATCTCAGCATACGGCGACGATGGCGCCACCACCGGAGGGAAGGGAAATAGTGTCTGGACTAGGTGGGGTGCGGTGAGGGTGGTAGGTGGCGGGGACACGGTGGAGAGTGTGCGGTTGGGGGTGGTGTGCGGTGGTGGGTGGTGATTTAGGAAGAAGAGAGAGGAGAGGTGTAAGAGGAGAAGAGACAAGGGAAATTTGGTCATTTACGGGATGGCCAATGCCGGATTTTCCAGGGTCAGCGTCGGAGATGGCAATTTTGGGTATAGCTGCACAATTTATTAATAAGTTAGGGTTATTTTGCACTTTCGTCAACAAATTAGGGTTAGTTTTACACCTTCAGATTTTATAGGGTTATATCTGCACTTTCGCAAAATAATAAGGTTAAAAACACACTTTACCCTATTTTCAATTTTTAAGGGTTTAGTGATGATTTTACTTGTTTTCGGCCAAATTGGCCGTTAACATTTTTGTCAACAAAGTTCAGTTATATTGACACTTTTGACGAAAATATATGGTTTAAAAAAACAATTTTCTAGTTTAAGATCTGAAAGTGCCAATCCAACCTTGCACTTGGTTGACTATTTTGTCAATGACCAATTTGGCCGGAAATCTATAAAAAGATGATTTTACCTTCCTAATTAAAAAATGAAAAATACATTAATTGTAAAAAGTCAAATTTACCCTCCCTTCTTCATCTTCATCTTCATCTTCCTCTTCTTCTTATTTTGTTTTACTGCATGAGGGCCATCTCCGGCCACTGCCACACCACTGAAGGATAAGCTCCGACCTAGAAATCTCACCACCTGTCGATCTAGGCATTTCCCATGACACTCTAGCGTCGGCTTCTGTCCCCGCGACTCCTCAAGAACCTCCTAACGCCACAAAGACAACAGCTCCGACATCGAGTAACTAGTCCCACCGGCGAGCCTGATTGCGCCATCTCCATGGCCTTGCTCCATCCCAGTGATGCCTTCGTCGATCTGAGCATAACCATCATTCAAGCGTCTCAGCCTGCAACGTCACCGGTCGAGCCGAGCTCTACTGCTGCTATGCCGGAAAGGAATAGCACTACCCAGGCTCAAGCGGCAGAAACACCGATGGCAGATTCGACCCAAGCGCCGGTGCATTAATTTCCCTCAACACAGCGTTTGTCCTTCCCGCGCACCCAAACTCGGTGGCGAGCAGCAAAGCCCGACCCATGTTCCGCCAAACCCATCAGCGGAATCTTCCGTTCAAGAGGTTGCGCCGCCGCGAGTTTCCCCTCTACCCGTCACTGCTATGCCGGAGAATCATGACACCATCTCACTTTTTCCACTGCTGTTTCTAGTTGGCTAAATGACAGGTGGGGTGAAGAGAAGAGATTAGATGGTGGTGGTGGGCTGGGGTTTGGGGGCAGAGCTGTGGTGGTGTGTTTGATTTTTTGAGTGTAAATGTACCCAAAAGGGTTAGGGTAGAATGATTATGAAATTTTGAGTTTCAAGTCTAGGGGTATTTTAACTTTTCAGATTAGTTGAACGCCTAAATTCTTTCGATCCATGTCAAAATAGTACAATTTGGGTATATTTGCATAATTGCTCAAAAAATTAGGGTTAGTTTCTCTCTTTCATATTTTACAAGGTTATATTAGCACTTTCGCAAAATAATAGGGTAAAAAATGCACTTTTCCCTAATATTTATATAACAATTCAAAATTACAATATTTACAATAAAATATGAGTCCGTCTCTTGAAAGACAGTCTTTCCATATATGGAAAGACCAAGATTTAAACTGCAAATTAGAATAAATCAAGGTAAAATTTTTGGCTTGCATTAATTGAGTCATAAACTTATAATTACTGCATATTATATAATAAATTATTGAGTTAAGTGCTAAAATGACCATGACTTTAGGTTGAAAGTGTCAATATAACCTTGCAATCTCAGAAATTGTCAAAAAAAACCTTTGACCTTGTTGACTTTTTGGTCAAGCATTTTACTGCCTGATTTTATTGAAAAGACCAATTTTCCCTCATTAAAAAAAAGAAAAATAAATACACAAACTTGAAAGACCACACTTCCCTTCTATTTTACCTCTAACTTTCTCCGATTTTCTTCTTTCCTCCAGCTGAAAGCACAAAAACCGAGGTTCCCTCATCTTCTTACATTGTCACCTTCTTTCCTCCCTTCTAGTCACTTCTCCCCACCGCTAAATGCACACAAACCAATGTTCTCGTCGCCGCCAAAAGTGCTGAAAGTGCTAAAAGGCGTTTGTATGGTCCAATCGTCATTTCAGACGAAGATTGGTGAGCGGGGAGAGGAGGTGGTGGGTCTCGATTTTCCAGCGCTTGGCTGAACGGCGGCAGAAATGGTGGCGGAGGTGGCGTGGGGTTGTGCGGGTGGGGATGGTTGTGCGGGTGGCGAGCCGGGAGAGGGAGTGGTGGGTCTCAATTTTCTTCCGCTTGGCTGAACGGCACCTGGAATTTTGATGGAGGTGGCGTGGGTGTGGCTGTGCGGGGTGGTGAATCGAGGACGGTGAATCCCTTAGCGGCGGAGCACGGCGGTGGGGTGGTGAATCAAGGGTGGCGACGAGGAGTTGTGAATCGAAGGTGGCGGTGAGGGACTGAAGCGTCTGGATTTAGGGTTTCGATGTGGCGGGGAGGAGTGCCTATTTGGTTTAGAACAAATTTTGTTGTTCTAAACGCACTCCATTGTGTCTAATGTTAAATTTTCTAGATGTCTAATTGGATTTTTGATTAGAGCTTTGACTGGATTTCTGAATGGGATTTTGACAGTGATCTGTGGGAGTGACATGTAAAATCCTCGATGACTGTTTTGGTGAGTAGCATTTCTCCTTGTTTGGAATTTGGTTTATGTTATGAGGAATGAAATTGATGTGTTACTAATAATGAATGTGGATGTTGAAATGTAGATCCAGAATGTTTATGGAGCGATAAGAAGGTTCATGAAGATGCTTCTTTCATGTGTGATAATCAGGTTACTCCAGCTAAATGCTGTGGAGAATTTTCTAGCTTTTTTTGATGATGCTGGTAATCTATCTCAATGATGATCTCTGTAAAATTTCCTAATTTTTCTGAAATAGAAATGTGTTTATAATGTTTGAGTTGCTTGGCTTCGGAAGAAATAAAAAAAATGGACAAATTTGATGAGACATCATCTCGATTCAAGAAGCGTTAGTTGAGCACGGCGGAGGTGGAGCACGGCAGTAGCAACGGCTGAAGAGGAAAGATAGGTTGAGGGGGTGTGGGGTATTTTGGGATACATTTTCATTTTCTAAGTTAAAATTTTCAGCTTTTAAGTCAAGGCTATTTTAGTCATTTCATTTTCTTCTCATTGCCGAAATTTAGAGGGTCAACACCGAAAATAGAGATTTTGGGTATATTGGCACAAATGTTCTGAAATTAGGGTTATATTGACACATACAATAATTAGTTAGGGTTAAATTGGCATTTATGAGATTGCAGGATTATATTGGTACTTTCAGCATAAAATCAGAGTTATAAGTGTAAATAACCCTAAAATTTTAATATTACAAGCAATTTACCATTCTATAATTCTAATTCAGTCCCATATTTCCATATGCCTATGGAAAGACGGGTTTTTCAAGATTTTGTCATAAAATATAATTATTATTTTTAAATAAAATCCCATTTGAGTAATTTTAATTATCTTTATTGTATATGCACTTAAATTTGTGTTTGTATTCAACAAAATATTAGACATGCGGCTTGGTTCACGACATAGCATGTTAGGCACGGGTACGTAGTATGCCTTAAATTATATTAAGCACGAAGGTACGACGCGAGCATGCCAAGAAGCCAACTCTAGTCCTACGTGACGTAATTCTTGACAATTGTAATCTATCTGACACACTTGATTAATAAGATTAATCTATTTCTATTCGTAGAGGTAGTCAAAATGTTTGGTGAATCACATTAAATTTCGTGTGTTTGTTTTCTTGCTTTATTTTTCTATTGTCTTGAGCTGAGCAAGGGGATTAATTTTCCAAACAAGTGGCGTCAGAGCTGATGGTTCTTTGGGGCTTCCGTTTCAAGATGAAGAGAAGAGAAGAGAAAAAAAAGAACTTAGGTGATCAGTTGGCAATTTTGGAGAATACGTTTATTTTTGTCGGCTCTACTGGGACTTCTGAGTTGTTGTGTTTAACAAATTCTTTCCTGGTTGAACTTGTTGAAATCCGGTCATTAGATTAGTCATCTTCTTCACAAGATCTTTCATGGCTGAACTTGTGAAAATATGCAAGCTCACTTAGCAAACCTTTTTCTGATTGGATTCACTTAAATTTGGTTGTTTTGTCACAACTTCTTTCCTGGTTGGACTTGGTGAAATCTCGCTCTCTGGAGACGCAGGATCATGTCTCTATCATGTGGAAATGAGGGTTTTCGCTCACGAGGCATAGCATTCGAGCCATAAATCTCTAGCACGCTCGAGCATTAGAGCTATCTAGCGACCCAATGGTTTTCGATCACTTGAGAGGCATACATGTGGTTCTCTCGCGAGTGTTCAGAGTGTGGTTTCGTCACGAGCAATGACTGGTGAGGTTCATCGCAAGAGAGGTCGCCCAGCTGGGATTCGAGAGCGACAAACCATTGATTCCACCAGGAAGGGCTTCATCAACGGGGTCGAAGATGTGGTGGGCTGGATGGAGGGACATGAGAGGATGGTGGTGGGATGGCGTACATGGGAAGGGGAGGCTAGCGTAGGAGGATGGCGGGTTCGGGCAAGGGTGGTGACGGGCGGTGATGACTGACAATGAAGAGAGGTGTTTTATAGTGACAATGGATGTTTTTCGGTACCGGTTGTAGTAGGTGGAAGGATGGTGGCGGGCGGTGGTGACTGACAACGACGAGAGGTGTTTTATAGCGATGGTTGAGGTTTTTCAGCAGCGGTGGTGGCAGTGGATGGTGACGGGAAGGGGAGGGAAAGGTTTGGATTTTCAATTTTTATAAATTAAAATTAAATATTATACCTTTATACATAGAGTCCGTCTCTTGAAAGACAGTCTTTCCATAAGTCATGGAAAGACCAAGGATTAAAGTGCAAATTAGAAGAAATGAAGATAAATTTTCCGGGTTGCATGAATCGGGTTATAAACTTTATAAATAGTACATGTTGCAATAAAATTTTAATATTGCAACTAATATCTTTTACCTTTTATTATTCTAATTAAACTCCGTCTATGAAAAGACGATCTTTCCCAAGAATTTGCCTTATACATACTAGGTTGTTCGGTGATAGTTCTATATGCTACACTCAGGATATACTAAAATTTGTATCCCCAGTAAATAAATGGATAACAATCTACTCTCCTATATTTATAAGAACATAACTACCCATCATAATAATCACTATAACATGTAAGTTTATTCAAACTAAATATATTTGGGATTACCATTCTTACCATAAGTTTATTCAAACTAAATACAAGGCTCGATTTAGGAGCTCCAAAATATTTGAGGGCTGAACTACAATTTCCCTACACTATTGGATCACTGATGACGCTCAATCCTTTAAAACAGCATATTTAGCCCAATAGCTGCCGAGGTCTGGCCCAACTAAGTCGATTTAAGTACCCAGAAACTATAGGTTTTAAATTCATCCACGCTTCTAGTTGGCGCGTGAAAGCAAGCCTCCTGCCTTTTGATATAACACAACCTACGGACAATCACTAAGCTTGCAGAATTTTGAATTCTTCTTGATTTGCCGAGGACACAATTATAGGTATGAATTTTCGCCCTTACAATCCTGTTTTAAGTTTGAATTTCTGTGCTTTTTGATTGTTAATTGAATTATTTTCTTCTTTTTAAAAATATATTATTGGGAATCGGAAGTTTGAATTTTGAATATTTGTGGTATTTTACTGGGTACCATTTTTTTTCCTTCAATTTGATGAACAATTTAGCCGTCGCTAGGGATTTTGTACTGGGTTCGTGGTTTTTTTTAAATTTTCCGTGATCTGGGGAACCCTTTCTTTACTTGTTTATGATCGGTATCTACATACATTGTGAATATGGATGCGTATGAACTCCAAAAGGATAGAAGGGTTATTTCTTTTTTGTTTAATGGTACAGCATGAGTACTTTATACTCGTTGTATTTGTTCAACTTTTTGTTTATTTTAGAATCTATATAATGTGGTGGAAGTGGAAGTGTTAGAATTTAGCTTGTTTCATTTGAAGAAGTTTTAATTTGGTTGGGGCCGGGGGAATGTACATAGTTCTAACATTACTGCTATGTTCTATAAATCAGGAGCAAATTGGTAGCAACTGTGGTGATCAGATTGATTGTTTAATTTTGAACCATAGTTTAGGTACTCGTATTTTACATGTATATAAGTTATAGAATGTGGATGATTTTTATTAATTTTCTAGGTCGCCGATCGTACAAACTATGATCGAAAAAGAGGATCTATAGCCTCTTGCTGATTGCCAGAGACTGTATATATAGCATACATCATCAGTGTTTTTTTTATTATAAAAAAAATCCATTTCTCATTGCATTACAAAGGGAGGAAATTGTTTAAATGTATTGCTGATTGTCCTTCATGCTGCTTTTGTTCCCATATCATCGAGTTCTCAATTTTGTAAATTCCTTTTCTGTCAGCAGACTTGTTTCACAATTTTGTAAATTCCTTTTCTGTCGGTAGACTTGTTTCAGATATTTGATCTTGGTATGATGTATCAAATATTTTTTGGTAATTGTTTCCTAAGCCTGCCAAATAGATCTAATTTGGGGTATTTTATGCAGATTATGGATAACATGGATATCGATCTCATAGAAGTTGTTCCTGAGACACCTCCTGATAGACTAAATGGAAGGAGTGCGGACAGACGAAGTCATTTATCTGTATCTGGTCTTCCAGGAAACCGCAACCTTCGTGATGGAGCATCTAAGATTTTGTTTAAGGCTAATGATAATGGGTTTAGGAAATCCCAGGGACCTGTTCCAAAGAGTGTCACTCCTTCCAGTGTATCTGATCAGAATAATTTATCAAACTTTGGCTCCGGAAACCCATCCTCTTCAAATAATTCTTTCACTACAAGACCAGTGAACGAAGGTATTCTTGATCATAACTGCTATGCTATTGAACCCACTATGAGTAACAAAAAGGCTTGTGCTCAACCATCTGCTTCAGAAGGTGGCTCTACTGTCAATATGAAAGAACGAGGTGGGAGTATTGGAGCACACAAAAATATTTTGCCTTGTGCAGCGCCAGGAAATATTAGAGCTGAACAAATTGAGAAAAGAGTGCCACTGGAGATTAGCTCATCTCCTTCACATGGCAATGCAGGTTCTCCCATAATGTCACAATTTGCAAATAAAGGTAAAGAAGCTGAATATTCAAGTTCAGAATTCAATAAAAACAATATGGTTACTTCTGCTAATTATACTCCTCACACAGTTGAAAATGGAGAGATTGCTCCAACATCTTTAAGATTGAATAACATGCCTAGAGTTAGTGGCCAGAAGAGGTTGGTAAGGAATGGTTGTATTTCCCCTCTTAATATAGCACGGGCAAGAGAGTCAGTTGGGAAGGAGAAGGTGGAGCCTGATGTTCAACTTAATTATACTTTTCCCGTCTCTTCCAATTCTTCACATAATAGTGTTGCTGGAAGTGAGTGGATCAGCAATGATCCTGCTACCCTAAATTCTAAGGGTAAAGAAGTTATGAATTCTCCGGTGACAGTCAAAGAGCAAAAGGGCCAAAGTTCTAATTTATCCAGAAGGTATTATGTTAATCCAGTTTCTATCTTTACTACATAAGACTGTCTCTATGTTTATCACCCAGAGGCGATGATCTCTAATAAGATCACAGAGTAGTATCTGTTCAGTAAGCATTCTGGTTGTATAACTGCTAGTGAATCTCATTCCTTTCTTGCTTTTAGTGACATCGAAATACTCTTTACCTCTCTATGTTAACCAGTTGCAGAAGTATGTTCCCTAAACGCTGCAGGTTGTTAAAGACCTAGAGACAAGTTTTGGTATACTGTTATGTCACCCTAAACTTACATCCTCGTTTTCCTTAGTTGACTGAGCTTATCGTATAATGTAGTGTAATGGTTCAAAGGTTCTGTTTCTCACAATCAGTAGTTGTGACATGATAAAGCTTTTGAATGCATTATACGAACTTGTCCGTTATACTATCCTGTAGCTGATATAATCTTAGGAGGTATAGGAGTGGTTGGCTCTCAAATTCAATTTGTTATTCCTTTTAACTGAACTTGTCAAAAGGCATTTGTTATAATTGTTAACCCTTCTCTATTGAAATCCTAATTTGGTGCATCACAGCTGTTCATCTAAGTTAGACTATGCGTGTTCGGATCATCTTTTTGTATTCATATAGTAATCTTGCTGCTATCTTATTTGGATAAGACAATGGATAGTTCTGTTTGTGACATGCTTGTGGTGATATGGTATATAATGTAGAACTGTGTCCTTTTACTTGCTCGTAACCATAATTTCTCGTGTCACGTTCCTAGGGCCTAAACCTTTAAGTTTATCGGTGTTATTAACTTTAGCTGTATATGAAGGCTTCAGGTATAAATCTTTCATGACACTATATTCACAAAATTTTCTTTCATTGTCAGGAACTCCATTAGTATCAGTGAAGTAGTTAAAGAAAAAGCTGATACCGATAGGGCGTCACTTAGAAGGGCTGAGGAAAATTTTGGTTGGAGAAGTACACGTAATCGAAGTACATCAACAAGTTTGCCATCCCCTCATGAAAATTGGCATAAATTTAGCGAAAATGAGGCTTGCTT
>JAULKM010101651.1:0-10087 GCA_032355605.1 Rubia tinctorum | reverse complement strand
GTATGCGTTTCTTCCCGCAGCTGCTGCAGATTTCCGAGCTGCAATGCCCTCAGGAGTAAAGGGGTGTTGATTCCCAGATTAGCAGATGACTGCGGCCATGGAGTAAGCGGCGGAAGGGAGGTGGCGGCGGCCTCTCTTATTGCATTGTTCCAGTTGACGATGTTGGCGGCGAAGCTGTCGGTGGTGGTGCCGGAGAGATGCATGAAATGCTGGGGAGAGATGAGGTTGTTTAACATCATCGATGATGATACGTTTGATGAGCTGCTGAAATTCGGGAGCTCGATGTCCCCAAACTCACTTGCATTCATGGTGTTGGTATCACATGGTGATCCAAGGGATTGTGGAGAGGATGGTGTCTGTGGCTGTTTTTTCACCGTTGCGCTCTTCTGAAATACCCTACAAACCACCCATTCCTCCTGTCAACAATACCAACACATCTGAAGTTAGTAGCCTTGACACATTATTCTCGACATTAAATCTACCAGACACTTAGTCACTTGATAATTAATTACGTGGGTGCATGAAGATTTCAGCTTTATATATAACCAAAACATGCATACTAAGAACACTTTCTATACTCCATCCGGTCCACTACTAATGGCGCCTTTTGATCACAAATTTATTCAATACATGTTTGACCATCGATAATTTTAGTTATATATAATAACGGACTATGAAATTCCACATTCTAGAAACTATACGTTATGTCTTTGGATTCTAACGAGTAGTTTCCTAAATGTAAAATTTTATATTCTGCATGTATGCTACGTTGATCAAACATGTTTTTAAAAAATTTCAGAAAAAAAAAAGGTGTGGACCGGTAAATGAAAAATAAAGAAGGTGATTATTACCTTTGTAGTTTTGAAAGCAAGCTTGGTTTCGAGCCTGTATTCATGCATGACCCAATTGGTTTTCTCACCCTTAGGAGCTCTACCTCTGTAGAACACTAGGGTTTTCTTCATCCCCACCAAAACTCCATGGCGGAATATCTCCTTGTCTTTTCCTGTAGTTTTCCAGTAACCAGCCTCCGTAGCCCGATTGGTTCTCATCCCAGTAGGATACTTTCTGTCTCTCAAGCTGAAGAAATACCATTCTTTTTCACCCATTGATGCTTTTGCTGCACGTTAACAATTTTAAAAAAATATGTCAACTCTTTACTCGTTGTCTCTTATATTCCTATAATATTATCTATTAAAAGAAATCGGTACACACGAGTAAAAGCAAACTATCTACTCAAAAATCAGAGAGAAAACTAACAAGGCAAGATAATTATTCCATTTTATTACTTGTTTTACTTGTGCGGTTCTCGTGCCACAAAATCTTATTTTAGACCGACTCATTAGACAGGATTATTTTATAAATGATATAATTAATGACATAATTTAAATTTTTTTATTGCAACGAGATTCCTAATCCTAACTATAACTTTGAATACTTTTTTTAGAGTAGATATTCTGAGAGGTCCTATCTATGAGTTATGGACAATTAACTATATATTTTTTCCATTATACACTACCTTTGTTAAATTACATGCTAAATTTAAAAATGTATTTTTTTTATATTACATATTTTTTAAAAATTTACACTTGAATACACATTATTTTTTGTTTTAAATTATAAAATACAATTAAAATTGTTTTACAACTCCTGGGTTAAAAGGTTAGGGGCCTATATATCCATAAACTTATGGATATACCGCCTTTCCTAGAGCTTATTCTTTAAAAAATGGGTCGCAATGCATAAATAATTATAATTTGACCCTAAAAGTTATTAAAATGAGATTTTTCATAATTAGTCTACTGTTTATCAGTCTTTCTTTTTTTCTTTTGGTAGAGTGTAACATAAAACACAATTAAAATATTTAGGTCACAATTAATCAAACATTTTGATAGGGCCATATTAA
The DNA here is from genome assembly GCA_032355605.1 of Rubia tinctorum. Lineage (NCBI taxonomy): Eukaryota > Viridiplantae > Streptophyta > Magnoliopsida > Gentianales > Rubiaceae > Rubia > Rubia tinctorum. The sequence goes on along the minus strand of JAULKM010101651.1, from coordinate 8,184 downwards.
TTGGACTCAACGAGGTACTCTATTATATATAGATGTAAACTAATTTATTTTGAATTTGGGGAACCAAAGATAGCTAGGAAGATGACCAAATAAAGGATCATTGAAGAGGCTTGTTACATTTTAAAACATGACTGTTTTTATTCACAAAATTTTCCTTAAAATTGAACTATTCAAATAGAAGAGACTATTCATTAATTTTTAATAACGCTTGCTTACTTAAAAAAGTTTATGGAGTTGGTAAAACGTGAAAGGCCTTTTACAAATTTGTGATTTCCTCTTGTCTTCAAATGAATCACACATACTCTGTTTGTTTCATTGGATGTTTCACATTTCATTTTTTGATTGTTTTTGTGAATTTGACACACTTTTCTTATATGACAAGATTCGTTCAATTTCATTCACTCATTTTACTTTTCCCATTCTAAATTCATTTTCATCGACTCATTTCATTCACTTAAATATAAACATCTAAAACTATCGTGATTCATCCAAGGAAACGAAGATAGTACTGGTACTACTTTCTTGATTAATTAAAGCCAAAAAATTAATGTTATTAATAAGAGAAAATGGTTGAATGTCAATAATGAAAGTAAAACAAGGACATTACAGGGAGTGTCAGTTTCTGCTTGTCATCTGTGATTGATTTACATTCTACAAATATGATCATGTACTCAAACTTGTCCCCCCTTCCTCTGACTAATAATACTCCCTCCGATTCTTTAAAAGTGGCACATTTGATTTAGACACAAAGATTTATGAAGGTAGAATTAGTGGTTCAGAATTCATTGAAAGAGTAAAAAGTAAATTGTGTGGATAAAAACAACCTAAAATTTGCCAAAAAAGAAAACAAGACAATATTAAAAAATAATCCAAAAAGGAAAGTGTGTCAATGTTAGAAAATCGGAGGAAGTATCTACAATGGGATCCAAAAGAAAATCTCCCTTCCAAAGAAATTCCGCACCAAATTTCACCCGTCACAAAAACAAACATTTGTAAAACAAATTTTTTTCTTCTGAAAATAACATATGTAATTAAAACAACTAAATTTAGGAATGCATCCATCCAAAATTCGTAATCGTTTTTTTAATACTGGGAGCAGCATTTCTCAAACACACACACACACACTAGGAGCAGCACCATACATGGAAGTAACATCTGTATAGATCATATTGATTTATCTTCAGCCTCTTCTTCTTTTCTATTTACTATTTTCTTTTTTGCCTCAAGACAAATTAGTCTGGAAGAAAGATGGGATACTTAATAATTGGATGAAATTGTATAAACCTTACGATTTTACAATCTAAATCATAAGCACACAGCTCATGCATGATTTGTGGGGAACTGAATACATTAATTATGCGGCCATTTGATCCAAACCATCAATACATGCATTGACAACATTAATTTCTCTTTCAGAAAAACAACATTAATTAGTTTCCATTAAGGAATCTCTGAATCCATTTTTGAGCTAGCATATACATCTGATGATCATGAAGCAACTAACATTAATTAATCTCACTTGACGTTTTTCCCAACAACTTTATGAATCTCCGGATTTTAAAAAAATGCAACTAATTAATGTAAACAATCCTTATTTAATCAAAATTTGCTTTAAAAACAGCTGGGATACCTGGGAGGTCCCATGGTTCACACTTGTTGAGATCAACATCAGCAATAGCTCTAGATGAAAAACCAAAGTCAGAAACCTTGTTGGAGAGATAGTATGTTATGAGTTCTTCATCTGTTGGATGAAACCTGAATCCAGGAGGAAGATTGTCCTCCATTTTTCCGACTCGATTGATCGGTCGAACTGAATGTATAGTGATATTGTGGGGGGAAATTTCAACCAAGTAAGGATCTAGGGTTGCTGAAGAAGGGGTATTAATGGTGGTTCAAGAGGGAGAGACTTTGTGTTTCATCATAAACTTCAAGAAGAAGCAGCTAGCTAGCCATGGTTGATAATTAATTAATACTCATGTTTTTATATTCTGATTGTTACAGCTAACATATTGACAAAGATAGTCCATTTGGATTATGAATATTTTTCTTCTATTGAATGATGTGAAACTACTATTTTGCCATTTTGCTGAGGTGAGCTAAACTGTTTTTCTTCCCCTACTCAATGAAAATTTTCAGAATTTCCACTTCTTTGCAAATCTCATGTTGACTAAATAATAATGGCCAGAGATCCTTGTAATCTGGAGATTACTACACTTGTAATATTAGGTGAATATGCAGCTAGCGCTCTCATTCTTTTCTCATCACAAATGCTATTTATAATTGACTAATAAAAATACATAAGTATGGTCCTTCTAAATACATTATATACCTTCTCACTGCTAACAACTTATTTATTTTTTCTAATTGATATATTTTAATTTTATTTAACAACATAATACTATATACAATTACTAAGGATTAATTAGTGCTTGAAACAGTTTTTTTTTCCTTTGTAGAATTGAAAGAGCCTGTCATGTAGAATACAATCTTTCCAATAAACTATGAAAGAAACTTGATACATTTTAATTTCAACGTTATACATTTTAAATTAATTAATATTGATAAATTTATTTTTATGTGGAAATACAAAATTTATTGTACAAATAAAATAGTTGTAAAATCCAGATTTATATGATTGGCAATTTGTGAAAATCATGCAAATATGGAATAATTTACGTTGAAACATCATAGAAGGAAATTTCGGTGGAATAAGGAATGCGTAGATGAATGTGAGAAGTAATATTTCGTCCAAATGGTTTTTGAGTGGAGAATATATCAATTCCAATATTTATGAGATTAGATTATATTTATGGAATTGGAATTGATTTGGAATATTCCGCTATGTAAAAAGATATGGACGAGATATTCTATTTCCTTACTTCAAGGGATTATATTTGGTAATTCCTATCTCCAAGGGATTTGATTAAAATCATATTTGAAATGGAGATTGAATTATACACGAATAAGACTTCTGAATTTCTATGTTGGAACATACGGAAAGCTGAGGGTTTGATTGGTGATAGAATATTGCGTGATATGGGTTTATGGAAATATGAATATTGTGAAATATTGATTCAGACGTGTATGAAGCATAATAGATTTATGAAAAATCTCTACAATTGTGGAATTGGATTGATAGAATATTATGAGATACGTGAAAGAGAAAATCCCTTTATTTATGAGATTTGGATATGCTTTAGAAGCAGATAAAGAATAGGAATATTGTGGAGATAATCATGGAGGATTCTAATTTGCTCAATGAACTATATATAGAGGACATTACGACTTCAATCTTTATGGACTTAATTGAAGAAAATCTGCATCCAGATTTTCATATCTTTCGAGAAGTACTCTAGAGCCATTCGTATATGTTCCAACATACCGTGTGTAGTTGTTCATTAGTTCATAATCGATACCTTAATTCTTTGGGAGGAAGAGATCTAGCGTCGACGAGTTTCGAGGTCAGTGGGAGTCTGATCAAGGCGGATAAGTAGCAAGGGGAGTTTGCAAAATCCACACACTAGTAATTAGAAAATATAAGTATAGTTGTATGGTGTACTTTGTACTGCATATTTCTGATTAGTAGATTTATTCTGAACTGGGCCAGGCCCCGCAGATGTAGTTGGATTTCACCGAACTGCGTAACCAAGTTGTGTGTGCTCGTGTGCTATTTTCTTTACATACTTGGTTAGATAGGATATGTTGGAACACGAGTCTAATAATTAAGCTAAAATGGTAAAAGCAATATTTCAATTGGTATCATAGCTAATTCACTTATTTTACCTTGGTTTTGACAAGGAACGTGTGATCCGGTTTTACCAATGACGATCAGAGAATGAGCTTCTGTGTCTAGGCCACCACTGCTGGAAGGAGCGAATTACAACTATTGGAAGGCTCACATGCTGGTGTTCATAAATTCACTGGATGAACTAGCTTGGCACTATATTGGAACAAAATGGAAACCCCTAGTTGCTAAAAGTTCTAAAGGAGGTGAATCAAGTTTTAAATAGCCAGTAGTGAAGTCTAAAGAGTCGTGGATTCTAGAGCATTAAATGTCATCTTTATTGCAGTAGATGAAAATCAGTTCAAACTCATCTCTACACGTCATCAGGGAAAGAGAGCATGAGATATACTAGAAATGGTGCATGAGGGAACAAGTCGTGTACGTGAATTAAAACTACAAATGTTGGCCACACAGTTCGAAGAATTGAAGATGGAGGAAGATGATACTATTGCTGTATTCAATGGAAATCTAAGAGACATCTCGAATATGGCATATCAACTTGGAAAAACCTACAAGGAGTCTAAACTGGTGAAAAAGATTTTGAGATCTCTTCCTCACAGATTTTCTATGAAAGTTGCGGCAATAGAAGAAGCAAGAGATGTGTTTACCATGACTCTAGATGAATTAATGGGATCACTGCAAACCTATGAAATAACGTTGGAACATCCAACGAAGGATTTGGCATTCAAAACTTCGTCGTCAAGAAACAATCGTGAATAGGACATCAATATTGTAAATGAAGAACTTGCTCTTACCACAAGGAATCTCTTAAGAATGCTGAAGAAAATGGCAAAAAATAATTTTGAGCAAAGGTTTAATAGGAACAGATCACGGTTTCATGACTCTAGCTACAACCGTGAGCCACAGATGGAGCAAATTACTAAGAAATTCTCAAGAAGTCAAAATGGAGAATTAATGCGGTCAAGAATGATTCAGTGCAGAGAATGTGAAGGGCATGGACATATCCCGGCTGAATGTGCCAACACTTGGAAGAAGCAAGGAAAATCATATGTTACCTCATGGAGTGAAAACGAAGAAGAGAAGAATCATGAAGAGGAATTGACCAGTAATTATATGGCTTTCGGAGCAAAACTTCAAGGAGGCCCACAAGTTGGTACTAAATTTTTCAACATCGGATAAGAAGAAGTGGATCTATGTTCTAACATAATTCAGGAAGCCAAAGTCCGATATTCCAACACCGGGAAGGTAAGTGAAGAATACTCCTCAAGCGATGACGAAGACATGAGAGTGAATGATGAAGATGTCTATGCTGTATATGAAAAGATGTATGAAATATGGTTGAAAGTTGTTGATGCTAACAAACTCTTGAAAAAGGAGAAAAACCTCTTATCTGAAGAAGGAAGAGAGATGGCATCCCTAGTGGAACAACTCAGGAGGGAAATTAAGTTGTTGGAATTAAATCCAAGTTCGACGACAAAGAGGGCTAAAGTTGCTAAGACAGCTATTAACAGATTGAATACTGGAAAAGAAAAATTAGCTTATATACTCACCATGGGTCAGAACTCTGGAAGTCGAAAAGGTATAGGCTATGGAAAGCCATCAAGCAACACTGTAGATTTCAAATCAGAGGTTCAAGACATGAAGAGAAAAGTGATCAAAACCCGGCAACACGAACCTCTTATTTGTAGCTACTGCACCTACCAAGGCCATTCAGAGGATCAATGTTTAAACTTCTCAGAGACATCATGAATGGACAATAACTGTCTGCATGTTCTAACATAAATGATATCCAGTGATCAAAGATGGTTCGAAAGGTATGAGTTCCTAAACGCACTAATACTTGCCTTGTTGCTCATATTTCTCTTATTGTATACTCTAGGGATTCGTGGTACTTTGATATTGGATGTTCTCGACATACCTCTGGATCGCAAGAGTACTTAAGGAAGATCATACCCTATGATGGGGGATTTGTAACATTTGGTGATAGAAATAAAAGTAGAGTAGTTGGAAAATGTGAGTTGTCTATAAAAGGATTTCCAACCTTTACCAATGCTTTGTTGGTGGAAGATCTAAAGGATAATCTCCTAAGTATCAGCCAGCTATGTGATGATAATATGACCATGGAATTCCATAAGAATAAGTGCATAGTGAAACATGGCAACAACAAAGTGCTTAGTGGTATTCAGTCATCAGACAAATGTTATTTGTTGGAACAAAAAGTGAACTGCTTGAGTGTTGAATATGATGAGCTCGAAATGTCAATGGTTGACCATGTTCCAACATTGAATGATTTCTCAGATCAGGGATGTAATGATGTTGTAACATTGGACGAGGTAAATCTTACGGATAAAGCTGATGACTCTCATAACTTCAGCAATGTTGAAACATTGTCCTTCCCATAACTCTCCTATGTTACAACATCAGTGCAGGTTGAATCAAGCAGAAGAAGGATTCGACCGATCATTCGGGTTAACTATGGGGAACATGCTGGTCTACAATGTTTTTTCTCCCTCATTGAACACAATAATTACAAAGAGGTTCTACTTGATGAGTATTGGATTGCGGCAATGCAAAAAGAACTCGGGTGATTCGAATGCAATGATAATAAAGCTAGTTTCCAGGAAGTATATCATCAATTCAAGAAGGCTTTGTATGGATCAAAATAAGCACAAAGGGAATGGGATGAAATAGAGGTAATATGCAACAATACAAAAAAAAAAAAATCTAAACCCCTTTTGCTTGAAAAACCAACTCAAATGAATAGTTGTTTTCATAGTTACACTATAAGTTTCAATCAGTAGTTGGTTTAGGCAAAAAGGAAAGTTGAGATGTACACTTCTTCTACTAAATTAAGCATTCTAATAGTCAACTGATCGACCAAGTATATCATTACTGAGTTTCAATGCATCGCTCAACCAATTTCACTAAGCTTCTCAAGTTTTGTCAATCTAAAGCTTTTTTCATATAGAGACAATAATGTGTACATTCAAAATTTAATACTCACTATGCGCAAGATTGAATCAAATAAAATATTGGGTTATTTACATTTATAACCCTGACTTTATGTTGAAAGTGTCAATATAACTCTGCAATCTCAGAAAGTGTTGAAATAACCCTAAATTATTATTGTGTGTCTCAATATAATCCTGACTTTTGGAAAAATTATGCCGATATACCCAAAGTCTAAATTTCCGGCGTTGGCTGTGTAAATTCCGGCAAAGAGAAAACAAGAAATGACTAAAATACCCTTGAGATAAAATCTGATATTTTTTTGGCCGAAATGCCCTGACAAATGTTTTACTCATTTTTATTGATCTCTCTTTCTTTATACCTTAAATTAGATTTTTTTTCATCTTCATTATTCGCTCTTTTCTTCAAACTCGATTGTCTTCAACCTGTCCTTCCCCTCCGCCCAACAATGTTGCTGGGTTGAATTATGGATGTCACCGCCACTTCGACTCTCAGGCAGTTCATCTCCGTCTCTCCATCGTGGGTAAGTATTGTTTCTCCATCGTAGCTATAACCAACCATAACACAACCAAGCAAAACAAACCCTAATATCTTCACTAGGCTAGAAATCAAAAGAAAACTTTCAAAATTCTAAAAAAATACAAACCCTAGGACTCATACCCAAAGGCACATTTTACCCCTGAATCTCAAACAATGAACACAACCAAATCCATAAGAGGAATCAGAGGTAACGAACGAGACAATATCCAACTCATATTGATGAAAGATTGTCATTTCAGATGATGTCCTGTTTTAGGGGGTGAGACCGATGGCTAAGACACAAAATCGGGATATCCGACGGGCACTTGGAGACGAGGAAAGGAATCCAGGGACGCCTGTGACAAAGGACGTCTGATTGCAAGGGTCGATGTCTCGATTTGCGTGCTCTAGACTGAAGAAAGTGGGAGGACAACATGGGTGGGAACAAAAAATGGGAAACAAAAGAAACTAGAAGAGAAGATTAGGAGAAAAGGAGGAAAGGAGAAAAAAATAGGGGCAAGGACGTAAATGCAACTTCAGTGAGTTTTTTTCTTTTTTTAAACTAAGGGCAAAATGGTATTTTCACTTTATTCCGGTTGAAATTGGTTGACTGAAAAGTCAACATGGTCAAGGATTATTTTGACACTTTCTGAAATTGCAGGGTTATATTAACACTTTCGGACTAAAGTCAGGGTTATTTTAACACTTTACTCTAAAATCTTTTCCAGTTAAGAGTTATTTAACTTTGGTGCCATATTTAAACTAATATGTAAATTAAAAAATTATCTTATATTTTTATTAAATTCGTCATAATAGATAAAATTTCAATTTTCAATTCTTATACTCCCTCCGTTTCTTTAACAATGGCACCCTATTTTTTGACATTTTCTGAAGGCATGTTTGACCACCGATAACTTTAGTTTTGTCTAATAACAAACGATAAAATTTTA
>JAULKM010101650.1:0-10088 GCA_032355605.1 Rubia tinctorum | reverse complement strand
TATTGTGTACACGGTTGCACCTTTCAAATCAGGTAGGTGATTTTCTTCTTAATTCATCTAATCCTAGATCCTGACATGCTGATTCTATAAGTAAGTAAATTGTGATGTTTAAGCGTTAATCACGTGGTGGTGACTTCCTGATGTCCACAGGGGGCCTTCTTGCAATAAAATTTTATTACTCTGCAGATGCTGAGATTTTTTATGCTACATCTGTTCCTTTTTAAACTGTACAATTTTTTTATTTTTTTTATTCCCTCAGAAATCGCACAATTTTCAAATTTGATAACACTACAAAAAAAAATATTAATCTTAAAGGGACAATGTTGACCTTATCAAAAATTCGCTACTAGAAACTAAGATTAATGTAACACTTTAAAAGTGTTGCTTTATGTGCTAATAATACTAAGTTGAACCTATTGCAACACTTTTACAAGTACCTTAGGTGGTGTTGCATTAGATGTAACGCAACACTTTTACAGATTTAAGTAATATTTTTCAAAGGTTTAAGTAACTATATATATATATAAAGTGATTGTAACAATTAAATAGGTGTTGCACAAAATGTGTTACGACAACTCTAATATGTCTAAATATTGATTAAACTCAAAATTTGTTTTGAGCTCAATTAGCCCAAATGAGAAAGCCTAATTCCATGGTTGGGCTTGAATAGTGTACTTGTTAGCATTACTTTTTTGGCCCAAAAACATATGTATGCCACGAGCTCAACTTCACCAAATGGTAAAAGAGATATTAGTAGAGTATTGATTTTTGGAAGAAATTTGTGTGGAATTTGAGAAAGAAAGGGAAGAAATGAGAGGGGAAAAAGATTGAATCGAACTGAGAGATTGAAAACTAGAAAGAACAAAGGGGAAGAAGTGATTTGAGAGTTCCTCTTTCAAAGAATTACACAACTGATCCAATATGATCTTCCTTCCCATTGTTTGTCATCTTATATGTTGTTAAGCTGATGAATCTGCCCTGAGCTGACCGTTGTGAGACAGTTGTATTATTCTATTTGTAGTTAGTTACAACCTCTAGTAGTTAGCCTCTCAAATGATTCCTCTACCCTTATTGTATTGGGGTGCTCATGACAATGTACAAGTGTTCAACATTATTTGATGGCCCAAATTAAATATTCAATCATAAACAACAGTTTAAATTTGAATTCTAAATGATTTTAGTTCTTATTTAATAACGTGATATAAAATTACTATTTGTGGTGAAGTTAACTAGTTCCATATCTAGTAAAAGTTGATTAATTGGCTACTTTGAGTTAGATTAAGCTCATTTTAAATAAATTCAGTTAATATATGTGTAAATTTAGGATTATGTGAAATATTGTTGGATTCATCATAATATGTATGTCTAAATATTTTTAACAGTACATAAAAATAGATTGATAAATTTATTAATAGTTAAATCTTCATCCAATTAATTTGAGAATAAACCGCAATACATCCATTTTCATAAATACAGTGCCATTCATAATTCTCCTCCATGAATACAAGTTGTGTACCCAATCGAAGTAATAAAATTAGTACAAACTTAGAGAAGGGAGAAAAAACAACTAGAAACTAATTAACCACTTCGTTCCCCTAATAACTAAAAGTAGTAAATTAAAGTACCAGAAAATAAAATTAATACCACCACATATAAAAAACTGGTAAGAGGACATATAATGACATTTCCTCGTACTACATACTCAAGCACCTCATGTTCTGAAATCAATATGATGATCATCGGTAAATCTCACCGCATTAGGCCCTCTAGGTCCGTGACCACCGCCGCCGCCACCACCATTGTAAGCTTGCAGTTTAGGTCCTTTGAAGTCGAACCCATAATCACTGTTACCACCGCCATCTCTCCCACCACCACCATTATAAGCTTGCACTTTAGTACCACCACCATTATAAGCTTGCACTTTAGTACCACCACCTTTGCCACTGCCGCCATTATAAGCTTGCACTTTAGGTACCTTGAAGTCGAACCCGTGATCTACATTAGAAGCAACTTTTGCGCTAGCGAATCGCTTGTCATATCCGTATTCAATGTCACTCGGAGCTCCACCACCACCAGATTGTATTTTACCATGATGGTGACTATGTTTGTCTTTTGATTTAGACGACTTTGACTTTTTGTCGGATTTAGCCTTGTGTCCACCTTTGTTTTTGTTGCATATTCTTCCCACCACCACGGAGATGATGACGAGAACAAGTATCACCGCTAGAACTATCAGCACCGGAGTGAACGAGTCGTTCGACCGGGTGGGAGTTTGCATTTGGACATTTGGACTAGGATAAACGTCTACCTCAGACGAGGCCATGACAATCAATATGTTGTTTTGAAGAGTTGAGAAGGGGGTGGGGAGATTTTTTTTTTGAGTTTGTGTGTGTTCTTTGAGTGCTTACAAAGGAAGGATTTTGAATTTTTGATAGAAGCAAGCAACAATGTAGATTATGAGGTTCATGAAGTGGGGTATTTGAATTGGGAAAAGGGGGGAATGTTGGTGCTTTAATAAAGAGACAACACTAAAGATATTCCTCCTGTCCTTTACTGAGGAAGAAGGGCTGTTTTGGTTGCTTTGGTTTGAGAAAAAGGGAAGATTTTTGATACTTTGGAGATCACTTGGAATGGGACGTGAAAATTTATATGAACGCAACTTCTTTTTTTGTACAGCGGTCCAATTTCAAAATTCCGACCATCTTGTTCATTAAGATCCAATTTTGATTAGCAAAACGTCTACTTCAAATAACACTTTGGATTGATAGAAAGAGAATTATTAAAGGAATAATTAATGTGAATATTACTTGTAATTGTAATTAGATTTAGAGTCATTTCCCTTTCATTTCCTGTAATGGTGTTTGTACCTCTACATAATGTACCCCAAAGTATGAATAAAAACACACATTATTACCCTTATTATCTACATGGTATCAGAGTTTAAAATTCTGAAACGTTAAAGAAAATTTTTCGCTGCCATTTTTTCGTCGGAGCCGACTGCCGCTGCGCCGACACCCACGCCTCCGTCGATTGCTCAGCCGACGCCTCGCCGCAGCTTCTTCTCCGGCTGCATTGATCGTTTGCTGTTCGTACTTACCCGGATCCACCGCGCGTGATTTTCACGCACCACTCGTAAGCGTTCATCCTGTCGTGCCACCGCTCGCTCCATCTCGTTCGATCGTGTGTGTCCTTGATCTGCACCAATGACTACTTCTAATTCCAGTTCTGATGTTGCTGAGCAAACCCGCACCGTTGCTGAATCTGAGAGTAATAAGGTATAGGATCTTAATGTCGCCGATGTGATTGCAGCTTTTCTTAAACAGTTTCAGTTACAATCTGGCTCTAGGGGATCTAGTCACGCTGGTCAATCTCTGAATGATCCTTACTACCTTAGTACTAATGCCGGTCCCAGTTTATCAAGTTGTCCCGTCATTGTGAAAAGTGAAGAAAATTACCTTGAATGGTCAGCTGCAATTTCTGGTGCTATATTTGCCAAGAAGAAGATTGGTTCCATTGATGGAACCATTACTAAACCCCCGGATAATCATCCTGATGCAGTTGATTGACAGGGAGTTAATGCTACCCTTGTGTGGTGGATCTTGCGGACTTTAAATCCACTGTTGCGTTCATCTACCAGTTACTATGCCACCGTTAAGGAATTGTGGGATGATCTTAAGACACAATTTACTCTTAGGAATGGTCAAAAAATTCTGCAAATGCTTGAAGATATACAGAACAGTGGGCAGAATGGTCAGACTGTTACCATTTATTTTGGCAATATGGAGAAGCTGTTCAGTGATTACAACTCACTCCGTCCTTCTTTAGTTTGCACTTGTAAAGCTTGCAAACCTCTATGCACATGTATCCATGCTGCCAATGTCTTCCAAGAACGTGAGAAATATATGATTTATCAATTTCTTCTCGGACTTGATGAAGGTTATCACACCTTGCAATCCAACATCATAGCCACCGATCATTTGCCACTTTTCATGCACATATATGCCCTTGTTGCTTAGGAGGAGAATCACAAAGTCTTCATACGGTCTTGCGAGTCTTCAATTGACTCTATGCGCGTGTACAACACGACGCCCTCCATCATCGAGTTCTTCGACAGTTGTTCTCACCTCAGCTGATCACAAGAATCTCACATGCTCACACTGTCATTGCAAGGGTCACAACAAAGAAACTTGTTTCAAGCTCACAGGAGTACCAGATTGGTTCAAGGAATTGAACCAGAATCCAGGAAGACAGTGCCACCTCCACCGACATCCACCGCCGCCAACAACGGACTAGCCGCCGGTTTCTGCTAGGCACCGCCCCCTTTTGTCAGTGTTGTCGTGTCCCCACCTGGATATTTTCGGCCTCCGACCATCTTGCTCCTACCCATTTTGATTTTGGTTCTGCTCTGCTAGATGAACAATGGAGTATGACCCTACATTTGTTTAATCAGTTTAATGTTGTTTCTGACCATGGGTCAGGTAAGTACATTTCACCATGGATCATTGATTTGGAAGCCTCATATCACATGACGGGTGACAGATGTTCTCTGATTAATGTTACTACTGTTGTTAAAGGTGTGAATGTCGTATTGCCTGATGGATCTGTGTCATCTGCAACCCAATATGGTTCTATTCATTTTGATGATGTTATTCTTACTCATGTGCTCTACATACCTTCTTTGCAATGTCATTTAGTATCATGCTCTAGATTGTTGTCTGTCTTAAAATGTCTAGCTTTGTTTACTGAAAATTATTGAATTTTACAGAAAATCAGTACGATGAATGTGATTGGAGTGGGTGAATAGCAGGGGGGTTATTGGCTTCTCTGCTCGATACGAATGGTCGTCCTCATATCTTGCAGTCTAATCCGACAGTTGCTTCAGTTTTGTCTTCTGATATATGACATTGGCGTCTTGGGAATCTTTCCTCTACAGTGTTGTCTTCTATTTCTACTCTTGATTTTAGCACTAGTAATGTTACTGTTCCTTGCTCGGTTTTTCATTGAGCAAAGAAGACAACGTGCTACAAGTGCCTCCTCCGCCGCAGCCTGCTTCGTTGGATGACTTCTTGGCACCACCGCCTACGACTGATCTATTTCCTGTCCGCCAAAGTGCTCGCGATCATCGACCTCCTGCTTATCTTTTTGGCTATGTCTGCTCTGTTGCTGATATTAATAAACCCCCACTACTACGACGTCACCTACAACGTCACATTCCTCAGGTGTTCTCTATCCTTTATCTAATTTTGTAAATTGCGATAAATTTTCTAGATCACATTCTAGATTTTTGGTGCAATAACTTCTAGTGTAGATCCGACTACTTATTTTGAGACTTCAAAGTATGATCATTGGCGTGATGCAATAGTTGATGATATTAATGCACTTGAGTGCAATCAGACATGGACTTTGTCTTTAAGTCTGATGGTACCATTGAACATCACAAAACTCGCTTGGTGGTTCTTGGAAATAACCAAAAGGGATTGACTAGACTGAGACATTTGCCCCGTTACAAAGATGAGTTCGATACGTCTATTTTCATCGGTTGCAGTTATTCGTGGTTGGGAACTGCATCAGATGGATGTGCATAATGCTTTTCTACATGATGATTTGCATGAAGAGGTCTTCCTGTGACCTCCACCGGGATACCCTGAGCCTCCTGGCCAAGTTCGTCGCCTTCGAAAATCTCTTTATGGTCTTCGACAGGCACCTGGTGATTGGTTCACAAAATTGGCTTAGGATTTACGTGCATTTGGTTTTGTTCAGAGTAAGGCAAGTTAATCTCTTTTTGATTTTATGTGTGGCTCAGTTTCTTTGCATGTCCTTGTTTATGTGGATGATTTGGTCATTGCTGGTAGTTCTTCATCGTTTATCCCTGAATTCAAGAAATATATGAGGTATTGTTTTCATATGAAGGATCTTGGTACACTTAAGTATTTCTTGGGTATAGAGATTGTTAGAAGACCGGATGAGATATTTCTTTCACAAAGGAAATATGTCATGGATATTTTGTCTGATACAAGTTTATCAGTTTCTAAATCGACTGATTTTCCTATGGAGCAACAACATGATCTTGCGAAGGTTGAAGACTCCCTTTATAATGATCCTGAGCAGTATCGGCGCATGGTGGATCACCTCATTTACCTTACTATTACTCGTTCCGAGCTAAGTTATTATGTTCATACTCTTACTCAGTTTATGAAGTCTCCTTGTATTCCTCACTGGCAAGCTGCAATTCGAGTCCTTCACTACTTGAAGAGTCATCCTGGTCAAGGTTTATTTCTCTCTTCACGCAGTTCATTATAGTTGATTGCTTATTGTGATTTTGATTGGACTGCCTGTCCAATTACGCTATGCTTTTTTCTGGGTAATTTGTGACGATTGATAATTCTCCGATTTCATGGAAGACCAAGAAGCAACCTACAATTTCTCGTTCTTCTGCTGAAGCGGGGGTATCGTGCTATGGTCATTGTCTGTTGTGAGTTGTTGTGGCTTAAGTCATTACTTCGTGAGTTAGGTGTTGTGCATTCTGCTCCTATGCGACTATTTTGTGATAGTCAACCTGCTCTTCACATTGCGGCGAATTCGATGTTCCATGAACGTATTAAATATATAGAGGTTGATTGTCATTTCATCCGTGATCTTGTCCAGCCTGGTACCATTGTTACTCATCATATTCGCACGACTGACCAACCTGCGTATTTGTTCACCAAAGCTCTCAGACGAACTCAGTTTCATTCTTTACTTGGTAAGTTGGGCATTTCTCATCCTCACGCCCTAACTTGAGGAGGAGTATTAAAGGAATAATTAATGTGAATATTACTTGTAATTGTAATTGTAATTAGATTTATTTTCCTTTTCTTTTTCTGTAAAGTTGTTTGTACCTCTATGTAATGCACCACAGAGCATGAATAAAAACACACATTATTACCCTTATTTTCTACCATAATTTTGATTATCTTTTAAGTATCATAAAATAAGTTATGTTTCAAGTGTTGAATATTTGTGTCAAAAACTAATTGTAACATGTTTCAAAAGTACCTCTAATATGTGGTTCTTGACTTATAAAATTAATTTATTATCGTATTAGAAAAGAAAGTATTTAGAAAAGAAGTTTGCAATTCACGTTTCTCTCTAGATTAGAAATAATACATCTGTAAGTACTCCAACTGTACCATTTCAAACTGAACACTTTAATTTTTTATAGTTGACTTGAAAAAATATTTGATCTTTAATATCTTCCATTCAAGAAAATCAAAACTTGTAAAAATTTGGTATTTTGAAAATATATATTATAACGAATCTAACAAGGTATCACACAATAGTATTTATACTTGTATACTAATTCAATTTTATGGTCAGAGTTAAGAAATGTTGACTAAATGAATAGTTAAATTGCAACTTGAAATGAGCAGAGAAATTATTAAGTTTACGTGATGTTCGATTCGAACGAAAATAAGCGTAAAATAGTTATACTAACTACTCCTTCCGTTCCATTAAAAATGACATAATTTATTTTTCTATTAGTCCCGATAAAAATGACATATTTTGAAAATTACCCAAAATAACAAAGAATATACTGTTAAATTCCCACAATATCATCTTCATTTTAACAACTTTCATATATATTAGACCCACATTTCCCCCAAAATATCCACACATTTTCACAACCATCCTCTGTCACATCAACTAAAATAAAATAAAAAAGAGTAAAAAACAAATGATTATTTTTGTTGCGACGGAGGTAGCATTATTCTATGGTATAAATTGATAGGAGCGTTTGTGCACATTAATTCCGTAATAGCTTAATTAGTTAAAAATGCAGGTTAATGAGTGATTAATTTGGCGCCGGGAAAATGCACTTGGATCGAACTTGGAAGGGAGTCTCCAAGTGCTTTTATGGTCAAAGATAGCTTTCAATTGTCAAAAAAATGTTGGGGATAGATTGCTCTTGCCTTTTATTCTTTTCCTTTTCTTTCTCTTTTTGTCTCTCAGTCAAAGCTAACATTTCGAGAAGTCTATTAATTAATTTGACCACACGAAACTTTGTTTTTTTTTCTTTTTCATTTTTCAGCAATGTGTAAATCATTGCAATAAATTGCCATTTTATTAGATATCTAATTTGTAATAGTACAGACGATTAGTTTGGTTGACACGTAATTTATATATCCTTCAAATATATTAGCTATTGTTTTTGCCTAGTTAAGTTGGATGTCAATTCCACTCATTATAATTGTTGTTGGGCGTTTTCCCAGCATATTTGAATAATTTTTTAAAAAAACAAGTGTGAAACATTTCTCCAGTTTTCGGCTACAACACAGCTAATTTCCAATTTTAATAATAATTTGTAATCATAAATTTTAATTAGTATATATGTTATATATAATATTACATGTGAGATATTAATAAATTTCATGAAAAATATATGATTTAATATTATTTTTATACATTGTTAATATACGTAACTAAAATTATGTATAATCAAATACAAATTTATAAAGTTAGAAAAAAGAAGTCCCTGAATTTTTTTTAAAAATATTTGATACTAGATCTTTAAATGGTAAACAAAATAAGTGGATGAAACTAGATTTGAAAATAAGAGTAAAGTGGATGTATACCCCCAATTCCTTGTTTAATGTACATATATCCTTCAATTTATTGAAAGTGTACATATATTTTAGTTTCTTGTTTAGTGCACAAATATTCATTAGTTTTGAACGCCAGTATCCAGCTATAGCACTATTGGAAAATTGAAGAGTATATGTGCAATTTCAGAAAATATGAGGGTATATGTGTACTTTCAAAAAAAATGGAGGTATATGTGTACTAAATGAGGAACCGGGGGACATAAATGCATATCAATATAAAAAAATACAAAAAAAAGTGTGACAAGCTTAATGAAATGAAAAAAATATAGCACTCTCTCTGTTTCACTATGTTATACTTTTCATTTTCATATGTTTTTCTAAATTTGTCACATTTTTTTTATGTCAAAAAGTTAATCATTCTCAAACACCCGTTAAACGTTTTTACTATTTTCACTCTTCGCAAAAAAAAAAAAACACTACGGTTAAAGTTATGATGCAAAACACTACATGTTATTTTTGCAAACATTATGGTGGGATTGGGAAAATATAAAAACTATGCTCCGCCGATCCCTATGCAAATCTGTACTCATGATGTTTTTGCTTTTGGTAAAGGAGGATGATCGATCGGGATCTCTCTCTGGTGCGGTTGGGAGAGTAGGGCCTAACTCCGATACAATTATTGGACCAATGATACTATTTCCTGAACTCTAAATGAGCATGAAGTTTTACGTTTCAGAAGAATAAAAAATACTACTATCATAAACAAGGCTCCATCCCGTTGGTGGGTATCTCTTCAAATCCTAAAAGGTTAAGGAATGAGGAAGTTAAGAATTTTGGATTCATGAATGGGTAACTCAAGGTTTGATTCATGAATTGAGAAACCCCAAGAGTTGAGTTCATGAATTGGAAAACTTTTGGTCTGCACTTGAACTCTTATAATAAAGAGAGAGTTAGAATTGTTAGGCGTAAGTTTTGTAGACATATGTTCTGGTTTTAAAATCACTCTTTTGTACTTGTAATGTGGGTCAGGATAGTCATGCGTGACATAATCCCTGACATTTACAATCTGTCTGGCCCATTTGGACAATAAGATTAATTTGTTTCTAGTTGTGGAGGTAGTCAACATGTTTGGTGAACCACGTTAAACTCTGTGTTCTATTCCTTGCTTTCTTTTTTCTATCATCTTAATTCTGCATAGGGGGGTTTATTTTCCCAACACTTCCATGATCTGAAGCAACATTTATTTGCGTATATATAATGAAGTTGAATGAATATAATCTCACTACATCGAATGTGCTTAGCTGTTGATTCCCCTTAATTTCTCTATCCCATTTTGTTAACCTCTCCATAATGGAAGCATAGCATTTATCCAGTGTCAATATTCACCAGTTCTAACGTGTTAAGTGTAAGCCTAATCTTTATTTATTCTTGGGATATATACCAATATAACCCTACATACTTGACATAAGTGTCAATATAACCCTCAGATAATTTTTAGTGCAGATA
>JAULKM010101649.1:0-10088 GCA_032355605.1 Rubia tinctorum | reverse complement strand
TTGTGTAAAGCTAAATTTTAAAGTTTTAGTATATTTATGTACGTCCCCAGACTTGTCACTTGCTAACTTATAGCAGTTAGCAGTGAGTACGTGAGCAACTTATAAATTATATCTTCAAACGCATCCCGTGGGAATTACACGAACTCATGGGGTGTGGATTAGAAATCGTCTAAAAAATTTAAGGCGAAAAAAAATGGGGGTTTAACAATTCGATTAGGGTTTCAGTACCTAGGAAGACAATTGTTGTGAAGGAATAAGGCTGTGGCGGATCACAGTAAAGTCAAACGGACAACACTAACAACAACACTACTTGATGTAATTCATGTTAAGTGAATATAGAGAATATATAAATTACAGTAAAGAAAATATTTCAAAAAAGAAAGAAAAAAAAGAAGAGACGGAGAGAGAAGAAGGTGGGAGCATCAAAAAAGTAAGAAGAAGTGGGTTAGTATAATTATGGCAAGCTTAATTAACTTTTGCATCTTTCAAGGGAGTATTTCTTCTTTTTTTTGGGAATTATTTTATGTGAATAGCTGACGTGACAAGGTGACTTGACAAAGTGTGGGGGTGTCATAATTTTGTGTGTGTGGAGGAATTAAGTATGTAGGGGTGAGGAGATATTATATTAAAACGCTCTCTTATTCTCTCTACCTTCTCTCTATTCATATCCTCTCTCTAGGATCATATCCAACTTTGAAGATTATAGATATTCTTTATATAAAGCTACAAAAGTATTTTTTTTTTGAAGCTTTAATTCATTGTCTTATTATTTCGACTTTCAATATTTTGAAATTTTGATTATCAAATACATATATGCTATAATTTTAGAAATTAGGGCACTGATTTGAAGAAATCTTTGATTGGAATAAATCAAGAAATTATGGAATTTTAAAATCTCCATCTTTTTCATTAATATATAAAGATGTCTCTGTATTGTCATCTACACCATACACTAGTACTATTCCACTTTCTATTTAAAAACAAGAACCTACCAATCACAATTCTCTATAGTCTAGACATTTTAGCATCAATGGCCGTGGGAGAAGAAATAGCCAGAATGTACGAGAGTCTTAAGATCTCAGAAAGTAGCAAGCCGCCGAGCAGCAACAAACTAAGCAGCCTCATCTCCAAGATAACTTCTACATGGGGGCAAGGATCTTAACTCTCAAAACTAAGAGGGTTGAGTCGATTATTACCACTATGAGTAGGGTCTAGAAATACAGAGGTGTGTTGACGGCTTCAACATGAGAAGAAACATTGCAATTTTCCAATTTGACTGTGAGGAGGATATGAAGAAAGTGATGGACTACTCTATGTGGTCCTTTGAGAATTATCTAGTTGTTCTCAACGAGACCGGTGGATAGAGCCGATGCATGAAATATCCTTCACCCATTGCCCTTTATGGATTCTTGTTCGTTTAGTTCCACCGGCTCTCACTAACATTAACATGGCAACGATGGTAGGAAATTATCTGGAAAGATTCATCAAAGCAGCAAGAAACAAAATCGACACCTACATGGGAGCAGATTTAAAAATTAGAGCACTTCTCCCCATTGATGAACTGATCACACATATTCACAATTTTGTAGATGATCAAAGAGGTGAAACTCTTAAGTTCTATTTAAAATATGAATGCTTATCCCATTTTTGTGAATTTTGCGGTCTTATTAAACATACGAAAATAGATTGTCCCTCGAAGAACACTCCTTGCAGGGAACGTCTTATGCCAATGGGTTGGGTTTCAAAGCTGCTCAAGTTTGAGAATGATATACCAGTTTTGCAACCAGGCCCAGGAGTGATGCTCCAGTATTGCCTGCAAAAAAAGAAGCAAAAATTGCACAATTGGAACAAGATCAAAACAATTCTCAATAGGAATTTCAAAGTTTCTGAAAATGAGACAAAGGGAAAATGATTCAGTTCCTAGAATTGATTTTCGCAATCATAATTTGGAGGAGATCATCGGAAAAACTAGTGCAGATAGTGGTGGCACCGTCAACAAAGGCAAGTAGAAGGTGGTGCTGGAAACGGTAACATTACCGTTAATAGCCCCGTCAATCCTGCCTAAACAACAGATAGATTTCAGCCCAATTTTCAGAGCAGTAATAACACCAGGATTAGCATCTTCTGCGGCAAGATCAAAGCCCTATAATCACTCTCGACAAATTAATTGTCCTATATTCTCTCCTACTGATTTTAATTTGTTTGCAATTAATATTTTGGGTTTGACTCCTAGTAGGGAGTTGAATTTATCAAACCTATTTTTTCGACTACAATGTTAAGCGGCACTACAGTTCAGGAATGGAAATTCCTTTTACAGTCACTGGGAGAAACTTCGACTTCGACTAATTTTCTAAATTTTACAAGCAGGGATGAACTGATAAACTCTTTATTAGATCACCCCTTTAATGCCTTCATGATTCACTGGCATCCTTTTTATCTGTAGCCAGCAACCCGAGGTCTTCCTAGGACTATTCAAGTTTTAGTCAAACTCTACCACTTGTCTCACAAGTAAACAAAGCCCTAACCCTAGGTAGTCACACTGCATGTGGCCCACACACATATATATACACACACACACATGTATGACCTATGTTACTATTCATTCACTATTCATCAAGTTTACTCATACACACTCTTGGTTGATGATCCGCACCCCGTGGGGTTATTAAATTAAGTTAACCCGCAGAGCACTTCACAAATATTGATATTTAAACTATTGCTCCCCTTCGTACTGCTAAGCTACCAAAAAGGTAAATAGCGGCAAATGCAGGGTCATTCACATAGATGCTAGGAAATTAAAGGTTAACTAAACACAGTCGCAAAGAATTATGTCCTGGGCTTATGGAGATAAATGGATGGGCACCTCATGCTTGACTCTAGGGTTGCAACGACATGAGTTGAATTACACCAACTTTAGTTGCTACTAAGCTATCTTTATTCGTAACCTTTCGGCCTCCAGTTCAGCTAACTAGTGTACAGTCATCGAAACAATGACTCGCGACCCAATGCATACACTCACACGATCAATGGACCCTCACTCCCCTATTATATCTAGGTTTCACTTCCTAGGGGATACCAATAAATGTGCCAACATGAAAGTAGACTAAGGTGTATCCAACATTGTGCATAAATTGTGCAATTAACAAGAATGTAAAGTAGAAGTCAACATAATAATCATAAGCATAAAAAGATAGGATGATCTTAGAAACTCACAACATAGCTACCAAGTCATGAATACAAATATAAATCCCCAAGCTAAATCACTACTCCCTAAGCATTGAATCCAAATATTTCATTGGATTCAATGCCCTTGGGCAAAAACAAGGAGAAAATAAAACTAACTGAGAAGGGTTATTCAATTTCTCTAACAACTAAAATCATGAAAAGATTAGAGAGAGTAAATTATATAAAACTGGCACTTGGGGATATTTGCGTTACATGACCGATAATATATTTCAATCCTAGATTCTATCAAGTATAAGACATATAAACCTACGCTAATGCTTATATCATATAGTGTTATCGGTGGTCAACACTTCCTCCTATCTGTCACATAAGGGTGCTCTCATTTTTTTTCACCGATAGCATCTCTGTAATTAGGGAAGTGAAACAATGGTCCCGTCGTTGTGCAGTTCTATTCACTCCCCATAAAGAATTATGTCTCGGGCATTTCACTTAAATGCTTTTCCCTTGCCCTATAGAGACAAAGGGATGCTTGACTCTAGATTTGCAACGACACATTACGCCAACCCTAGTTGCTACTAAGCTTTCTTTATCCATAACCATTTAGGCTTTAGTCCAGCTAACTAGTATATGGTCATCAGAATGGTGACTCATGACCCACATACAGACACTCACACGGTCAACGAACCCTTGCTCCCCCTATTACATTCAGGTTTCACTCCAGTAGGGATACCTATAAATGCGCTAACATGAAGTAGACTAAGGTGTATGCCAACATAGTGTATCAATCATGAAATTAACAAGAATGTAAAGCATAAGTCAACATAATAATCATAAGTATAAAAAGATAGAAAGATCTTAAAATCTCACAGAATAACTACCAAGTCATGAATACAAATATAAATCTCCAAGCTAAATCACTACTCTCTAGGCATTTAACCCAAACATTTCATTGGATTCAATGCCCTTGGGCAAAAATAGGAGAAAATTAAACTAAAAGAGAAAGGTTATTCCCTTTCTCTTTCTAGCTGCTCTTGCAAAATTTGGAGAATGAAACCAAACTAGGCTAAAACTTAAAACCTAGTAGACATAGCCTCCTATTTATAATAGATAGAATTGAGCCTTGAAAAAGGCCTAAAAAAGTCAAGTGAACCCCAGCAGCCACCATGGCATGGGTCATGCTACAGTAAAGGCACGTGCTGCCCAGCCTGGCACAACCAGTGTAATTTGGCATGGGCCACCCGTTGGGCACTTGTATAGGTCATTCTAATGCACATAACCGCGTCATCTGCCACGGGACGCTGTCTGGGAGATACCTCGTGGTGAGTTGAACGCCACGGGCTATGTAGATCTTCACAAGCCGTCAACCAAATGTATAATTTCCACCTTTGAACGATGTGAGCCATGTAAACGTTGTTGGCCACCGGCTGGGAGTCAATTTCTTCAAAACTTATGGCACGAGTGTACAATTCGGTAGGGTTGGCCCTCGCATACTTGAACTTGATTTTGCACGGGATGTGTAGAATAGCACGGCCTGTGCCCATCCTTAGCTGCATGAGGCGATGTGTTGGCACAGGCCATGTAGAACAAAGTGGCCCGTGCCGAGGTCTTCTAGCATGGCCCGTGTAGTATTGTACTTCTTGCCAGTTCCTTCTTTGTTGAACTTTGACCCCTTCTTCTTTTTGGCTTGCTTCCATATACTACCACTTTTTGACTCGTGCCCTTCTGTCTACCACCATCCTTGCGAATGACCTTCTACTATCTACTACCACACCGAATGCCCTTTTATAAATTATGTTGAAGTTATTACAAGAAATCTAACAAATAAGCTCACAAAATAAGATCTAGATATGATCGTAATGGAACAACATCCATTAGGTCTAATAAGTATACAAAACTTAAGGATTTATACAAGAAAACCAACAATGGCTATCTAAACCCCTAGTAATGTAATTCTTTAAAAAAAACTTGTAATGTAAACCTGACTAAACCTAGCAATAAACCAACCAAAACTTAATAAGAAATGTGTAAAATTTATTGGTTAAGACATTTTTGGTGCAGATTAGTTGACTTTACCATCAGAGAGTTTTCCTCTCAGAACACTCCGGGGGGTTCCTTCTTGAAGGTCACGATTAAGGAATTGGCAGCATGGCCCAACGAGTTTCAGATGCATTCACACAGTCTTGTCCATCGAACCCGAGTACAGCACCTTGTTTGCACCGTCCGCAAGAGTAATCACTGCCGAGGTATGTCCTTCAAGTTTCCCAGTGTGTTTGAAGGCGTTGGTAGTAGAATTAAAGCTCCAGATAGAGATAGTACCGTCTTCCACACCAGCACACATACCACTAGATTAATCTTCTCATGATACGTTTCCATGTGGGTATGTCACACCTTGACTAAATATGTCAGCCCAATGAAAACCCATAGACCACAACTGATCAAACACTCAACTTCACTTTCAACATCGATAGTGGCGGTGCATTCCCCCCTTTTGCAAAACCCTAACACTATTGTCTTTTCTCCCAAAATACAACTTGTCGTTGTTGATTGGGATAGCAATCCTAGTGATGGCCTTCTGGTGCCCATCGAGTTCCGCCATGAAAGAAAAATGAGGGCTTACCGACGGATGCAAGAATCTACATTTGTCACCAAATTTTCAGGTGCCATGAATCCAGTACCTGCCGATTCCGCACACTTCTGTTTCTCGATTCTTCTTCACAACATGCTTATAGGAAGAAACCGATGGATGAAATTAATGAAATCACAGTGGTTTTAATCCTAAAAGTTAAGAAGTCGACTGAAATTTCCCAATTTAAACCAATCAACCTATGTAATGTTATATATCGTATCATATCCAATTGCATATCAAATAGAATACATAAAATCATGGAGATCAATCATTTTCGATTCCAATAGTGCTTTTCTGCAAAACAGGTTGATATCTAATAATATCCTAGTGGCTCACGAAGCTGACCATTAAATAAAAGGAGAAATATCATATAAGAAGGATACATGTATATAAGGGTGGATATGAGTAAAACCTTTTATAGAATTGAATGGAACTTCTTAATAAAGGTTTTGCAAAGACTGGGCTTTCAATCAGAGTTAATAAATCTCATAAAAGGGGTATTTCTTCATTGAAATTCTCTTTCATAATGAATGGAAACAGATTTGGAAATCTACATCTGACTCGGGAAATCAGACAAGGAGATCCTTTATCACCATATATGTTTATCATTTTGTGGGAAATGCTATCCAGTATGCTACAAAAGAAATAAGAAGTAAAGAACCACAAGGGCTGAAAATAGCAAGGACAACACCGATCCTTTTCCATTTATTCTTTGCCTATGATACCCTAAATTTTGGAGAAACCTCCCAACGGGAAGTTACAGTGCTGAAACAAATACTGCAAGACTATGCGGCAGTATTGGGGCAAAGAATCCATTTTGAAAAATCATCCATATCCTTTAGCCCAGCTGTTAGTGGCGAAATTAGGGCTAGCATATTGGCAACGATGGGCATGATTGAATCTCAAGGTTCGGATAAGTATCTTGGATTGCCAATCACCTTTGGGAGATCAAAACTACCATCTTTGGAAAATCTAAAAACAAAGATCTGGTCTAAAGGACAAAGTTGGGAACATAAACATCTTTCAAAGGGTGGAAAGGGAGCTTTGATCAAGTCAGTATTACAAGATATGCCCACTTAAACAATGTTATTTTTCAAGCTACCAGATACCTTAATAGATGATATTCATCAGTCATATGCTAAATACTGGTAGGGAAGAAAAAAGCAAAAAAAAAATGAAAATTCACTGGATAAAATGGATCTCTATGTGCACACCAAAAGGAACAGGAGGATTGAGTTTTAAAGATCTAAAGCATTTTAATAAAGCGATGTTGGGAAAGAAAGCTTGACGGCGGCTAACAAACCCGAATTCAATGATTGCTATACTTATAAAAGCAAGATACCACCCAAACACTTCCATCATAGAAGCTAAAGTTGGGTATATGCCGTCTTTCACATTGAGATCAATTACAGAAGGAAGAGACCTCATAATGCATGGAATCAAGAAGAGAATAGGGAAAGGAAATTCGACTAGAGTGAAATTTGATTTATGGCTGCCAAGAAAAGGGGCAGCAAAACCAATCTCTTTGTCCAGAATTATCTAGAAGATATCACAGTGGACAAATTAATGGAGGCAAATGGGACGTGATGGAATTATACTCCGATAAGAGAAACTTTTAATGAAGAGGAAGTGGAATTAATACTCACAATGCCTAGACCACATAGCCAATATGAAGATGTATGGAGTTGGAAACCCACAGAGGATGGTAATTACAAGGTAAAATTAGGTTACAATCTTTCTATTAATTACATTTCTTTGGATAATGGTATTGATAATAATATGCAAAAATAAAATAACGATTATTCAACGAGCAATTTACATATGCAAAAATAGTAAATTTTATTGATTATTCAGGCATACAAAGCTTAAATTACGAATAATTAAAGCATATGTGCGATATATTAACAATAAATAAATCACGTTTCAAGATACAACAAAGTGATGGAATCACGAGTAAACTCGCTGCCCTTGAAACGAATAAGTCCCGCCGTGGACATTGTTCCCTAGGGTAAACCATTGAAGGTAACAATTAACACATAAGAGTTACCTCAGATTCACACATGGTCGGAAGGACTATCACTGACAGAGCAACAGACATAAACTTTGAGAGAGAAAAAAAATGAGACTCAAGTTTAGAATATGGAGAGACTTGAGAATTGTGCAGTTTCTTGACTGACTTAGAGCTCTATTTATACAACTTTAAGAGACCCTAATCATGAAAAAAATGATATTATAATTTTCTATAATTAGATAAAAATATTCTCTAATCACCAACTCATCAAATCTGATAACATTCCAAGAATACTCGAATTAAATCTGCTGGAAAATTAAGTAAATATTTCTGCAATATTTTTCAGCGTATTAAACATGGTAAATCACATATTTATTTAAGACAAGATATCTCACAAAACATGAAAATATTTCGTTCTTATCTCTTAACAATTACACACAAGTATTTCCATATATATATATTAAGCAGTTGGGCCTTCTAGAGACTTCCACGCAGTTTATATGAATTTTATATAGTCTAGAGAAATAATATTCGGGCCAATTTTTGTCCAATTTTTCTCTTTCAAGTGTGACACTCAAAGCATCAATATCTCATTAACCATTGATTCGTTTTGAGAGTTTAAAGAGTCGATCTTATAGTACTCGCGAAGGAGAACCCAAAAAAGACATTCACCGACCTTATATTAGTTCGGGTCCCACTCAAAATGATGTCCAAAAGTTGACAAAATTCAAATTTTAACCATCATTTTCCAACAAATGCAGGATATATGGAAAGTAGCAGTGTTGGACCATCCCCTCACTGAAAAAAGATTTGGAAATTAACGGTTCCCTCGAGGTTATGTCACCTCATATGGCGGATATGCAAAGACTAGATTCCAACAACAAAGCACCTTCTTTAGAGAAATTGCCGAGCAAAACAAATTTGCCTCACTTGCACTTCAGAAGACACATCCGCAGAACATATCTTCTTCCATTGTCCACTTGCTCACCACTTATGGTTTGCATCTAACATACATGAGAAGATTTACTCATACTAACAATTGATAGTGGCATTATAGATATGGGATTTACTCTTTGAATTAGACTTGGAAACAATGCATTAATTGCCATACTGTCAAATCACTTGTGGTACCATAGAAACCAGTTGTTACATGGAGATAATTATGACCTTCATATATCACAAGTGATTGAGCATTCCTTGAATGAAATAAAAGATATCAAAAAAGGGAAATCCACCACATTTGCTGAAATGAATGAATATCAGACAGTCAGTCATGACCATGATACAAATTCTTCTCAACCAGGAATAATGATTTTCTTTGATACGTCAACATCAATGAATAAATATATTTAGGATGGCACGTGCAGGTACAAGATAACAATTTGGTATATGGAGAAACTAAATGTATAAAGAATAAATACCCAACTCTATTTGCAGAAGCCATGTCATTAATAGGTGTAGTAAAATGTAGCATGCAAAAGAACTTAGTATTAATTACTGCTATCAAGGGAGATGCACAAGAAGTAATCCATGCTATCCAGTCAATAGTGGAGAATGCTCATAAATGATAAAACATTATTGTTACAAAAAAAAGAGATCTGATAGTTAGATGGACCCCTAGAGGGAAAAACTCAATTGCAGACCAATTCGCTCAATTTTTTTAAATAAAAAAAACAGTCATTTGGATATGTCTTCATGGAGTTCTACTCCACCTTTTGTAATAAACATTGAAGAAAATCAATGAATCAAAGTACATTTCTTCTAAAAAAAAGTATGGGGTGAGGGGCCAGTAGTATTCTAACATGTGGCAAGTAGGTGAATAAAAAAACAAAGAAATGCATTTTACTACATTCCGACTCCACTCACTTGTCATGTGTCATAATCTTACTGGGCCCCACATATTCAATTTCCCCACGTACAAAATTTTTAGGGGTGCCACTTGGTTAAAACTTGTTATTTTAGTAGTATTTATAAATTTATAGATGAGTAGGTCACCTGACAGGTGGCATGTCCATAAGTTATGGACAAACCACTGTATTTTTTAACTCATACACTGCATTTGTTAATACCATACTAAATTTAAACACTAAAAATTTATTTTTTATATTATATATATATTTTTATTTTTCGAATTCAAATACATTTTATTACTTGTTTTAACTTATATAATCCAATAATGTAATTTTTTAAAGAGTGATGATAGGGAGAGTGAAAATTCATAGTGAAACTCATAGTGAATGATGTGGATGCTAGTAAATGACTAAA
>JAULKM010101648.1:0-10089 GCA_032355605.1 Rubia tinctorum | reverse complement strand
GCTAGGTGGCGGAGTATTATACAATAGAATGTTAGTTTGATAATCCCTCTGTTTCAATGGATATGCCACTTTTATTTTTTGGTTGTTTTTGTGACCTTGACATACTTTTCTTTTATGGAAATATTCTTTCAGTTTCATCTACTAATTATACTTTTCCCTTTCTAAATCAATTTCTTTCACTCATTTCATTCACCTAAATCCAATCAATTAAACCCAATCGGAGATAGTATTACATGTCCAATTCTCTGGAAGGATAGGAACGTTGCACTAACAATTTCTAGAACACAGTCAATGCTGCATAAGAGATCATTTCAGTACTACGTAAAGAGCTGTACTTGAGATTAAGGTACAACTTTCATGCACCACCAGAACGCAGAGAGTTGTACTCCACTTTGTTTTTTTTAAAAGAAAGAAAAATAGGCATGCAGTAAATCGTCACCACTAAGTCCAATTAAATCTTAGGAACACATGTGCCGTATTCCAGGCTACGTTGGTAGGTCGATCACCAAAATTTGCTTATACCACTAGATTTAGATACTGTAAACTACATATTTATTTAGTTGTCAATTTATGAAATTTATGTAAATATGGAATTATTGTGTTGAAATGTCAAAGAAAAAGTATTTGAATTTTTATGGATTGACATGAAGATATTCATTGAAATAATTGGTCCATAATGTTTTTATTGGAGAAAATATCAATTCCTATATTTATGTGATTTGATTAAAATAAGAATTTGAAATGGAGAAGGAGAAGGAATTATATACACATAAGATTTCATGTGTGCGAAATCTTTCAATGTTGAAACATACAAAAAGATGAAAGTTAAAAGGATTTAATCATATTGCTTGAATATTGAATTATGGAAATATGGAGATTATGCAATATTGATTCAGACTTGTATGAAGCATAATAGATTTATGAAAAATCCCTAAAATTGCTGAATTGAATTTATGAAATATTATGTGATATTTGAGATAAGAAAAATCATTTTACTTATGTGATTTGGATATGATTCAGAAAGAGATAAGAAATAGGAATATTATGGAGATAATCATGGAAAGTTCTGATCTGCTCAATGGACTATTTATAGTGGACATCACAACTGCAATACTAATGAATTTCATTGAGAAAATTTGCACTCAGATTTTGTATCTTTCCGAGAGTACTGCGAGAGCCAACAAACTTTTGTTCCAACATAACGTGACATGTTGATTAGTTCGGAATCGTATACCTTAATTTCTTGGGAGGAGGAGATCCAGCGTCGACGAGTTTCGAGGTCAGAGGGAGTCTGATCAAGGCGGATCAGTCGCAAGGGGAGCTTGCAAAATCTACACGCTAGTAATTATAAAATATAAGTATAATTGTGTGGTGTACTTTATATTGTATCTTTCTGATTAATGGATTTATTCTGAACTGAGTCAGGCTTCGCAGATGTAGGTGGATTTCACCGAACTGCGTAACTAAGTTGTGTGCGCTCGTGTGCTATTTTCTTTACATACTTGGTTATATAAGATATTTTGGAACACAGGTCTAATAATTAAGTTAAAATAATAAAACCAAAATTTACTTTGGTATCAGAGTTTGGTCACTTATTTCTTACCTTGGTTGTGTCAAGGAAAGTGTGATCCAGTTTTACCAAGGCGACCAAAGAAGGAGATTTTGTGTCTTTGCCACCACTGCTGGAAGGAATGAATTACGACTACTGAAAGTCTCGCATGAAAGTGTTTATAAATTCACTAGATGAACTACCTTGGCACTATGTTGAGATAGAATGGAAACCCCCACTTGCTGAAAGTTCTAAAGGAGGTGAATCGAGTTCTAAAGAGCCAGTAGTAAAGCCTAAAGAGTCGTGGACTCCAGATGAAAAAAAAGGGTGGCTTGGCAAACTCCAGAGCATTAAATGTCATCTTTATTGCAGTAGATAAAAATCAGTTCAAGCTCATCTCTACATGTCATCAGGCAAAGAGAGCATGGGATATACTTCAAACGGTGCATGAGGGAACAAGTCGTGTAGGTGAATCAAAACTACAAATGTTAGCCACACAGTTCGAAGAATTGAAGATGGAAGAGGATAATACTATTGCTGTGTTCAATGGAAATCTAAGAGACATATTGAATATGGCGTATGAAATTGGAAAAACCTACAAGGAGTCCAAACTGGTGAAAAAGACTTTGAGATCTCTTCCTCACAGATTTTCTATGAAAGTTGTGGCAATAGAATAAGTAAGGGATGTGTCCACCATGAATCTAGATGAATTAATGGAATCACTGCAAACCTATGAAATGACGTTGGAACATCCAACGAAGGATTTGGCATTCAAAAATTCGTCGTCAAGAAACAATCGTGAAGAGGATATTAATGATGTAAATGATGAACTTACTCTTGCCACACAAAATCTCTCAAGGATGCTGAAGAAAGTTGTAAATAAGAATTATGAGGAAAGGTTTAATGGAAACAGATAACAGTTTCATGACTATGGTAATAACCGTGAGCCACAGATGGAGCAAATCATTCAATGATTCTCAAGAAGTCAAAATGAAGAATTAAAGCATTCAAGAATGATTCAGTGCAAAAAATATGTGAAGGGTATGGACATATCCAGGCTGAATGTGCCAACACTCGGAAGAAGCAAGGAAAATCATATGTTACCTTATGAAGTGAAGATGAAGAAGAGAAGAATCATGAAGAGGAATTGACCAGCAATTATATGGATTTCGAAGCAAAACTTCAAGGAGACTTAGAAGTTGGTACTGAATGTTCCAACATCGGACATGAAGAATTGGATCTACATTCATAGTTCAGGCAGCCAAAGTCCGATGTTCCAACAAAGGGAAAGTAAGTGAAGAATACTTCTAAACCGATGACGAAGACATAAGTGTGAATGATGAAGATGTTTATGCTGCATATGAAAAGATGTATGAAATGTGGCTAAAAGTTATTGATGCTAACAAACTCTTGAAAAATGAGAAAAACCTCTTAGTCAAAGACGTAAGAGAGATGACATCCCTAGTGGAACGACTTAGGAGGAAAATTGAGTTGTTGGAATTATATCTAAGTTCGACAACAAATAGGGCTGAAGTTTCTGAGACATCTATTAACAGATTGAATACTGGAAAAGAAAAATTAGATGATATACTCACCATGGGTCAGAACTCTGGAAGTCGACAACGTATAGGCTATAGCAAGCCATAGAGCACCACTGTAGATTTCAAACCAGAGGTTCAACTCATGAAGAAAAAAGTGATCGAAACCCAGCAACAAAACCTCTTATATGTAGCTACTGCACCTATCAAGGCCATACATAGGATCAATATTTTAAACTACTTAGAGACATCATGAATGGACGACAACTGTCTGTATGTTCGAACATAGATGATGCCCAACAATCAAAGATGGTCGAAAACTTATGGGTTCCTAAACACACTAATAATTGTCTTGTTGCTCATACTTCTCTTATTGCACACTCTGGGGATTCGTTGTACTTTGATAGTGGATATTTTTAACATATGATCGAATCGCAAGAGTACTTAAGGAAGATCGAACCCTATGATGGCGGATTTGTTACTTTTGGCGATGGAAAGAAGAGCAAGATAGTTGGAAAAGGTGAGTTGTTTGTAAAGGGATTTCCAGCCTTTACCAATGTTCTGTTGGTGAAAGATCTAAAGGCTAACCTCCTAAGTATCAGCCAGCTATGTGATGATAATATGACCGTAGAATTCCATAAGAAGAAGTGCAGAGTGAAACATGGCAACAACAAAGTGCTTACTAGTATTTGGTCATCAAACAAATGTTACATGTTGGCACAACAAGTGAACTGCTTGAGTATTGAATATGATGAGCTCAAAATGTCAATGGCTGACCATGTTCCAACATTGGGTGATTTCTCATATTAGGGACGTAACGATGTTGGAACATCAGACGAGGTAGATCTCACGGATGAAGCTGATGACTCTTATAACTTCAGCGATGTTGGAACATTGTCCTCCCTAGAACTCTCCCATGTTCCAACATTAGTTCAGGCTGAATAAAGCAGAAAGATTAGATCAATCTCTCGGATTAACTATAGAGAACTTGCAGGTCTACAATATATTTTCTCCCTTATTGAACTCGAGAATTACAAAGAGGCTCTACTTGATGCATATTAGATTGTCGCAATGCAAGAAGAACTTGGGCAATTCAAACACGATGATAATAAAACAAGCTTAGTTGCTCAGGACTACACTCAGGTTGGAGGAGTTGATTTTGATGAGACATTCGCACCAGGTGCCATTGCCTTCCATAATGGAGTAGTCAATGAAAGGGTATATGTGGAACAGTATAAAAAATTTGAGGATCTTTATTATACATACCATGAGCATCAACTTATGAAGGCATTATACGGCTTAAAACAGACACCAAGGGCATGGTATGAGCGACCCACTACCTTTCTAATCTATAAAGGCTATGGTCGAGGGGGAGTGATTGTTGAAAGGGAGCTCATTGATATAAGACTTCATTTTATTCAAGATTTGGTTGAAAGGAAGGAAGTGATTGTTGCCTATGTTCTAACATCTAACCAGTCTGCAGATATCTTCACAAAACCTTTGGACACTGCAATTTTTGAGCTTTTCAGACAACACTTAGGTGTTTGACGAATTTGAGGTATTTATTTTTCTCATAATTTTTTAAATTATTTTGTTCATACATTATAAAAATACAAAAAAATTGAAAAAGGAGAACAAAAAAATAGAGGCGTGGTTGGATATGTTGGAAGTTGGTGTTGAAGATATTGTGGTGATTGATGTGATGGCTAAGAGAATTTATGATTAGCATGCTAGTATCAAGTTTGATCCTGAGATGCATATGATGGTCGAATAGATCAGAGAGATGTCTACTCCTGGTATTTTAATTTAGGGTGATTGGGAGTTGGAAAGCGATGATGGTGGTCATGTGTGATGCTGGTCATGTTCAAACACATAGTATGAAGACATGGAGAGAAGCTGTGGATATGGAGATTGATGAACTTGAATTATTTGAGGCTGATTATATTTCCAACTGGCATGGGAACACTGATCAGGATTATTATTTTTGTAGAATAGTTTCACATGTTCCAACACATGAGGAAGAACAGTTTATAGAGAAGGTTGAAGAGGGTGAGGACTCTCATGTTCAAACACATCAGCAGGAACTGAAAACTGAGAGCAACCATATTCCAACACCGATACAGACTGAGGGTGTTGACTCTAAAGCAATGAAAGGATCTCATGTTCCAACGTCAGAGAAAGAGGGTGAAGCTGAGAGCTATTATGTTCCAACATCAGGGGACTAATGTTCCAACACATGTTGAGAAGATTATTGAAGGCACTACTGATCGGACTGCCATGAGAGATATGGCACTGTGTGTCTGAGAAAGATTTTAGCTGAGAGGACAAATGATAGGTGCATATAGGATTGTGTATTTACAGCCTATCTGGACTATGTGGGATTCAAAACTGCTGCCTCAAGGAGTACAACTGAGAGATTGTACAATAATTTTATGGGAGGCAGCACTGGTCCAAATTATGAGTGATATAACAGATTTTACATCAGAGGCAATGTAGTGAGATTTTTTGGAAGACTGATCAATCAGTGACTTGGACTACCTATCCTTAAGGATTTAGAGACGATTTTATTCCGAGGACTTTGTAGCGACAGATGATCGGACTCTGCTTGAATTTACTGGAGGATTTCAGTCTCGGTGGCCGCTCAAGGGAATGCTACTACATATAGCTTAACGACCAGGACAAAGTAAAGGAGAAGGCATAGATAACTGCTCCTGAAGAGGGTTAAAGGTTCTTCTATGGCTATGTTCCAATATAGGCCAAATGTTTGTTTCAGTGGAAGTTGCATTTATTGGATATTGTTTTTGGGTTTCTATGTCTATTACATTTGACATATTTATGGTCCCAAGGGGGAGATATTTTGAATATCTTGGATGACTTTACTAGCTCCGCTGGGTTGATGTTTCAACATGTTTATTATTCCTGGATGTTGAGGAAGTTCTGGAATTCAGGAGGAGATGTTATGTTCCAACATCCAGAATAGTTTTCAAAGATGAGGTCTGAATTTGCGTAAGTTAATGTGATGATTGTGAAGTCCAGATTTATTTAGTTGGCAATTTGTGGAAGTTATACAAATATGGAATTATTGTGTTGAAACGTCAAAGAAGGAATGTTTGGAGTTTTATGGAATGGCATGAAGAGATCCAATAATATATTTCATCCATAATGTTTTTATTGGAGAATATATCAATTCCTATATTTATGGAATTTGATTAAAATCATAATTTGAAATGGAGAAGAAATTATATACGCATAAGACTTCATGTGTGCGAAAACATTATATGTTAAAACATACGGAAAGCTGAAGGTTAAAAGGATTTAATCATATTGCAGGAATATTGAATTATGGAAATATGGAGATTATGCAATATTGATTCAGACGTGTATGAAACATAATGATTTATGGAAAATCACTAAAATTGTGGAATTGAATTTATGGAACATTATGGGATATTTGAGATTAAAAAAATGAATTTATTTACTGAATTTGGATATGATTAAGAAGCAAATAAAGAATCGGAGTATTATGGAGATAATCATGGAGAGTTCGGATATGCTCAATGGACTATTTATAGTGGACATCACGGCTGTGCAGCCATTAAATTTCTTTGAGATAATCTGCACTCAGATTTTATATCTTTCCGAGAGTACTCCAAGAGCTAGCAGACTTGTGGTCCAACATACGGTGACATGTTGATTAGTTCAGAATCGTATACCTTAATTTTCGGGAGGAGGAGATCCAAAGTCGATGAGTTTCGAGGTCAGAAAGAGTCTGATCAAGGCAGATCGGTAGCAAGGGGAGCTGGAAAAATTCACACGCTAGTAATTAGAAAAGATAAGTATAGTTGTATGTTGTACTTTGTAATGTATCTTTCTGATTAGTGGATTTATTCTGAATTGGGCCAGGCTCCGCAGATGTAGGTGGATTTCACCGAACTGCGTAACCAATTTGTGTGTGCTCATGTGTTATTTTCTTTACATACTTGGTTAGATAGGATATATTAGAACACAAGTTTAATAATTAATTTAAAACGGCAAAAGCAAAATTTTAGATATCTTAGATTTATTGAATCAAATAAGCAGATGAAATTGAACGTAAATAGCAAAAAATAAAATGACTGAATGTATGAATTCATATATAGAAAAGAAACAACTATAAAAAAATCAAATATGAAGGAAGTACATTTATTCGTATGCACATCCATTTTACAATATATATTTTTCATAATTTGTTTTGGATGATAGACAGATTCAATACTTTCCATCCTTCTAATTTGTTCTTTGCCCCAACTTTTTCTTTGATCTTAACACACATTTTTTATCTTAATTATTTAATTGCATTTTTTGTCAAGCCATGTGTGAAAAAAATGATGTTCCGTGATGATTATTATTGATCATGAAGAGAATAAATAGAGAGCACAAAGTATGAAGGTAGACTAATCGTAATATAACTCTAAACCAGTCAACAAGAAAAAATCAAATCTAATCATATAACTGATTTATTCTGACACCCCGCTCAAGCGAAGCGTCAGATGTTCGCCGATGCACAGATTGGTTTTGAAGAACTCGAACAACGAACGAGATAGCTCCTTTGTGGATATGTCCGCTATCTGAAGAGAAGTGGGTACATGAGCAACTCGAAACTTGTCGGAGGCCACCAACTCCTGAACAAAGTGATAGTCAATGTCGATGTACTTCGCCCGCCTATGAGCCACGGGATCATGAGCCAAGAAGATAGAGCTATTATTGTCGCATAACAACAGCGGAGGACCGGATAGTGGAACTCGAAGATCGCAAAGCAAGTGAGTGAGCCAAACAACCTCTGAAGTAGTTTTGGCTAGAGCT
Organism: Rubia tinctorum; assembly: GCA_032355605.1. Taxonomy (NCBI): domain Eukaryota; kingdom Viridiplantae; phylum Streptophyta; class Magnoliopsida; order Gentianales; family Rubiaceae; genus Rubia; species Rubia tinctorum. The sequence continues at coordinate 2,160 of JAULKM010101648.1, read as the reverse complement.
CGGTACTCGGATTCAGTGCTGAAACGAGAAACGGTGGGCTGTTTCTTGGCAGTCCAGGAAACAAGATTCCCACCAAGAAATTTAGCATATCCTTAAGTAGATCTACTAGTCTCCAAACAGCAAGCCCAGTCAACATCAGAATACCCCAACACCTCAGGAGAACTAGAAGAACTAAATGTGAGACCGAAATGAAGAGTACCTCGGACATAGTGCAAAATTTGCGTAACTATCGCAAAATGATCATCTATGGGGTTCTGAAAATACTGACTGACTGTGTTGACCGAGAGGGCCAAGTCTAGATGAGTGATGGTCAAGTACTGAAGAGCTCTAACCAAAGAACGATAAAGAGTCATATTCCCAGACGGAGGGCTAGTAGAACTGTGTAACTGAGAACCTGGCACAAAAGGTGTAGAGACTAGTGAAGCATCGAACATCCCTGCACAAGTCAAAATGTCCCGAGCCTTCTTTTTCTGACCAAGAAGTACACCTGATGATGTAGGTGAAACTTCAAGGCCAAGAAAGTAATGAAGAGCACCAAGGTCCTTAATCGCAAGCTCGTAATGTGTCCGATCAATAAACTGACGAAGAAGATTTGAGCCGTTCCCTGTGAGAATGATGTCATCTATATACACTAGAAGATACAACAATAAGGAACCCCTCGAAAGAATAAACAACGATTTATCAGTAGAGCTGCAATGAAAATCGAGCAGAGTCGGATAAGATAAACACTGGAACCACGCACGAGGAGCTTTCTTAAGTCCATAAATGGCCTTTCGCAAGCGACAAACATAATATGGATGAAGGGGATCCCTGTAACCAACTGGTTGCTTCTTAAAGACTGAAGTATTGAGAACACCATTGAGAAAGGTGTGCTAGACATCTAGTTGATGAAACGACCAGGATTGCATGGTGACAATGGCAAGAACTGTCCAAAAAGTGGAGGCCTTGACCATTGCACTGAAAGTGTGATCAAAATTAAAACCCGGAATCTACGAGAAACCTTGCGCCACAAGTCTGGATTTAAGACGCTCAAAATACCATTTGGTCGATACTTTAGCCGATGAACCCATTTGGAAACAACAATGTTAGCGTTCAAAGGGCCGAGCACCAAATCACAAGTGTGTTGACCACGCAAAACAGTTATCTCGTCATCCATGGCAACAACCCAAGCTGGATCCTGAAGAGTAGTGTGGTAATCCGTTGGCTCAGACTGAGCAAGCAATGCAGAAGTAAGACCATGAGCGATAATACCTGAATAATCTCTGCGTTGAATAGCTCCTGTCACTGATCAGGTGACCATGCGATGAGTGCGAGTCCAAGGAGGAGAGACCGAAGGAGAGGCTGGAGGAGTCAAACCGACCGAGGAGGCTAGTAAAGAAGTAGCCGAGCTGGGTGGAGACTTAGCAGGTAGACTAACTGGCGGAGAGGCAGAAGGCGCCTGCCATGGTGATGGTGGCAGATCTGTGGCACAAATGGAGCAAGGGGTTGTAGTCGGCACAGGAGCAACTGGAGGCAAACGAGGTGCCGCATCAGGATAAGGATTAACAAAAGCAGAAACATCTAACATGAAGGTGGAGAACCAATTTATGAAGGAAAGGACGGGTAAACCAAGCACGTCTCGTCAAAATGCGCATATCGAGTGACATAGACTCTACAAGTAGTGCGATCAAGATACCGAAAACCTTTATACTACGAGTTGTTGCCAATAAATACACACGAAATACTGTGAGAAAACAGCTCATGGTCGGTAAATGGGCAAACAAATGGGATGACCCGACAACATAAAGCATGAAAATTGGTACGTATGGGTATCCAACCATTAATAACCCCATATGGTGATCATCCGTCAAGAACAGGAGTAGGAAACTGATTGATAGTGTCAAGGGCTGCAGCAAAAACATCAAGCTAGTGGGAGAGAGGGACATGAGAGTGATACAACATAGATACCCATCTCAGTAATGTGACGGTGCTTACGCTCAGCCCAACCGTTATGCTCTGGAGTATATGGGCAAGAAATCTGATGATGAATACCCTTTGTCTGAAAGTGAGAGCACAAGCAAGCATTTACGAACTTAGTCACTCTATCACTCTGAAACACCTTAATGGTGGAAGAGAACTGGTTCTCCACAAATGCCTCAAACTGGCGATAAACATCCCAAA
>JAULKM010101647.1:0-10089 GCA_032355605.1 Rubia tinctorum | reverse complement strand
AATAAATGCTAAATAACAAATGCTTCAAGAAAGAGTGAAATAGAGGTTCTTACTACATTAGTTTGGAAGCTTCAATCAATTGCTCCCAAGGAGATTGCTAGACTATATAATAAAAACACATAACTAAGCTACAAAAAGTAAGAAAAGAAGAAGAATAAAACTAGGGTTTTAAGCCCAGAATCAGCCACGAAGAAGAAGAGTGTGAAGAGAGAGGATAAGGTTTGGTATTTATAGTACGAAATAAGGAAAGATTTCTGGCCACATGTCCATTGTGATTCGCGACACATTTATTGATATTCGTGACCGAGCATAAATTCAGCATCTTGATTTCTTTTTTCTTCTTGTCTCAAGTCCTCCTCTTCACTTCACTTTTATTTAATTCAAAGCTCAAAAGAAGGTCTTCAAATCATCAAAGATAATCTTCAAAGTCTTCCAACAACTGCCTTGTCACACGAAATCTCCTAGAAAAGTAACAAAAGCGCAAAGTCGCTCTTAATTCATCTTAGAGAATTTCAAGGAAAATACCACATATAGAGCACAAAATTGTACAAAAGTGAATCCAAAAATTCCCAAAATAATCTTATAAAAATGGACACATCATTCTCCTTCTTTCTTCTTGCCTTAACTCTTGCCTTTCAAGGGGAATGACACTAGTGGAGAACATGCCTATTAAAGATGGTTCCTTTGGACCAGTGAAGTCACTTTGGGAATGACTTCTTTGGTCGTGCCTTTGATCCTCTACGATCAAAGGTGGTTCCGGAAATCGCCTTTGAATGACTGCCATTAAAGACGGTTATGAACCATCGTTGTTCCTTTTCTAGAATAGCCTTTTATTAGTTCCAAACTTGGAACTTTAAGTCTGAGAGTTGGAATTTTTTATCAGTTTCGATTGTGGAACTGATTATCAGATTGTCGGATTACGTACAGGGTTCTGAGCGCGAAACTGATTTTTGAGTTTCGAGAGTGGAACTATTGATCAAACAGTAGTAGGTGAAATGCAGTTACAAACTTGGAACATCGTCCGAGCTTCAGGATGTGTTCCTCCATCAGGGATCAATTATGGATATGCATGGGTTTATTTATGCAGGAAATGCATTTTCAGGGGAAACAGTTTCGAGTTCGGAACAGTTTCTGATCTATCCTTCCCGATGGAGGACTATGGAATCTGGACTAAGTTAAAAATTGATATATGGAAAAAATGTAGTTCCTCAGTCGGAATTTCGATCGAACAAGATGGTAAAATCATCCTATTTCGTTATAAACTGGCTTCTCATAAGCCTCGTAAAACCGATCTATATTGTACAAAATTCAAGAGAAGATGACACTAGATATCAAAAATATATAGACTACTCTTATAAACCAACAATCTATAGATAGGAATATAAGTTATCAAAAATATATTATGCACAACTATGTCATCAAATACCAGTCTCTCATAATACCACAGTGGGATTCCCAACTGAAGAGGAGCGGGAGTACACAAGATACGTAGCCAATCAATTTCTTGCACTGTTGATATTATCTTGTGAATTCGGCTTAAGAACCTTTGGAAAAATCTATTAAACAACCATAGTAACAAACTAAGAATTAGTCCGACATGTTTCATTGCTTAAATATAATCTCGAAAGAATCATCTTGGTACTCACTTCGTCGATTTCCAGGTAATTCTCACAAACATGTAGGACACACTCCGCTATGTATAGCATTACGTAATAGCCGCATTCTCATGTGTTTTCTTGCTTCCTGTACTAATAAATACAATTTAAATTAGTAACATATAATTACAATAACTTATGACTGAATAGAATTTTACGACATGAATAGAGAATCACACATTGATTTGTATTAGGTTCAAACCCTCGTTACCATTATTCTGGGGACCTTCGATAGAGTCACCCAATATTTTAATGAATGCATCGGACATTCGGTAGTGAAGAGGATCCATCCAATAAACACGCTTCTTGTTGGGGACAATAAATATTAATCTCTAATGGTCTCTATAACATTGGAGAAAAATATTCAAAACAAATAATGTATTAATGGATTAGCTTAGCTTAGCTGAAATGAAATGAGTGTGTATCCATCACCTTTCAATAAACAGTGAAACGAATAATTTTTTATCTGTTCGTCGAAGACTTTTGCGAATGCAGTCAATCCTCTCCTGAACAGTACACCTGATTTCTTGAGTAAACACCGGGCACAAATACCCTATCCAAACCTTGTCCTTTTGGTTAGAAAAATTGTACATGTACCTTCAAAATGAAATTGGATGTCATCAATTAGGAAATGATCAGAAAATATGAAATAATTTGTACAAAAAATGTTATATTACTTACAATAATCATAGGGACATTATCGTCTTGTTCACTTGTTCACACCTCCACAGGTCTTCAAAGTCAGTCCATGATGCGAATACACATTCATTACCCGAGATACGGTGACTCCTTAATAACCTATACCCGGGTGATAGGGGTTTTTGTAATCTTTTCTGCCTCAATGATTGGCTTAGATGTTGTCATTAGTGTCTCCTTCAAATGACGATCTTTTATCGGGTCCGCATAAATGAGGCGACGAGACCATCCCACTCACTTGTACACTACAAGAGATCACACTTATTACTTCGCCCCTTTTACCTTGGTTTTTTTGTTAACATCAAATAACCGAGGTAAAAAGTTCTTTTACCTCGGCTATTTTTTCCCTAAGTAAAATATATCATTTACCTTGGTTATGAAAAAACTGAGGTAAATAATTAATTTTTAACTCCGGTTCTTTTGTGAACCGAAGTAAAAGGTTATAAAGTCAAAGTAAATAATAATACTGAGGCAAGTGTGACGTCGCACATGTTGTACTCACACGTGTACCAATTTTGCATTAAATGTCATTTGCACCGACATGTGGTCTGATTGTCTACCGAAGTCGCTAGTAGTTGAAAACAATGAACACAAAAGATGGTTATTGTGCACTTCTCCCCATTTGGTGTCTCTCTCCTCCCAATAATGAGTCATAACGATTAATTCAGGGGTATATACCTAACAGGACAATGTGGCATTACAGTAGCTAGCAATCGTTGTGCTACAAACACCATAAAAATCATAATTAACTTTCATAAACGTCCACACCCTTTGTTCAATGGTGTTCAATCTTAGAATTATTAAATGGTTTTATAAAATCATGCACAAATCAAATCGCACATATACCCAATGAACTATATAATGTTCAAGTAAGATAGATAAGTAACTTGAAAAACAACAGTCATGAAAATATCCATACTAGTTTTACTTAAATTCTAATAAAATTTGTCTAAGTTCCAACATAAGAAAAAGTACAATAAACTCAATCACCACGGGTAATGATGACCTTGAAAAATACTGCCCCTCCCAACTCGTAGCACCTCGAAGGAATTCTCCAAAACCCTTTGGAGAAAGGCCCTTGATCTTACATTGCCCTGAGTATTTCATAAGCCACTCTATCCCATAGCACCTCAACACTACCAGAGTCTTCTCAGCCGGTAAGAGTAGTTCGAACTCACACGGGATGTACTGAGATAAATTTAAAAAATTGTAATATGCACACACACACACACACACACACATATATATATATATATATCTATATATGCAATTGCCAAAAAAATATTTAATTAAAATCTTTACCAAAGTGGGGTCTTTCCCAAATTTCAGGTGCTTGAGAGTGCAGTGGAAATATGGGCTATCAAGAGCCATCATATGATGGTCGATGTTGAACAAATTAACAGACTCTGGGTTGCGACGTTGTGCGATGAACTGTATAAAAAAATAGTTGTTATATAAAAAGTGTGAATATTTGTTAGCTGGTAAATATATATGTACATTGGTCTAAGACCTAAAAAAGTGTTTTGATGAACCTTCGCCAGCCATCAGTCCTGCATGAAAAGGGAAATTATTAAGTGCATACAGCCCTGAAAAGTGCAAGGTGCGACGTCGGCAATGACGTCGCAGGTGTTTGTTGACTCAAACCAGTGGGATGATCGACATGTACATAAGATTTTATACAGTGGCCGATTAAGCCGAAGACAAAACCAAAACAAAAGAAAAATCGCACATGTCAAAACAATTGTAGAATTTGATGTCATATTGGGACTTCAGTTAAATTTCATTAATTTAAAGGTCACCCTGGAAATAAGAATATGCGACGTCACTATAATCACATAAACTAAGTTGTGCCAGGAAGATTAGCAATGTCGCTTATATCAGAGGTTGCTAAAGGAAGAAAAATATATAACCGGAAAATTTTAGCATAATTAACATGATATTAAACAAAATACCATATTGCAACAAACCAAAAAATTGTACCTAAGTTCTAACTAAAGGAATGTACTGACTTGAAAAAATCAAAGACAAAACTAGATAGCCAAAAAATCAAAACACATTCACATACCACAAATCTGAAACTGTAAAGTAAGAATTAGAAAAGTTGGGTGTTAGGAGATTGGGAAAAACAAACCTTTTTCTTGAGTAGCGAAAATGAGGAGGAAGCTAGAGACTGTTGGAATTCGTAAGAAATTTGTTATTGGATGGTTGAACTAATTTCCAGGGTCCCCCTATTTATAATCGCTTCGAAATGACGTCATTTTTAACCATTGTTTTGGCCGCCTTGACTAAGGAAAAATCGCACCAAAGTCGGATCAGGAGACCTGTTGTCGACTAATGAGCGACGTCGCAGACTTTGGTAGGCCTAACAATTTTGGCCCACCAAGCAGTCAGTCAACAATTCGAAATTACATAAAAACAAATTTCGCAACACAAAATTTGCTAGTTCAAGACTTATTACCACAAAAACCCATATTTTTTTTACAAATACTTTTATTGAAACTTTGTGTGTATGTTAGATTACATAATAAGGATTGAATAACATTAAAATAACATAGCTAACACGAAGATCATAAATTAAATATTAAATATCTACATACACAAATAATAATCTTTTTCCAACTACGATACATCAATATGGAAGAAGCTCGACATTAAAAACTTCTGGGCTGGTACAATTTACTAGCTCGAAGTAGAGCGTGTCCACTTTGCTGAGTCCCTCAGCAATCAGAATATGCTCCCAACCTTTTGACGTTAGGCTCTTCAACATCTCGTTCCCCGAGTAGTGCATGTGGTATTCCCTTCCGCTACACCTGCGTACATCAGACAACTTTAACGACGGAAAGAACTCCACAATCTGGCTAGGGACTTACTAAATTGTAAACAAAAAATCATGTGTCAGTTAATATGAAAGTAAAGCACAAAAATAGTTTTTTTGAAAATAAAATTAATACGTGACATGAAGTACTTACCTGGATGGGAACTTCCTCGAAGTTCATCTGCGTCAAGGTATGGATGAATTGAGGAATGATGTTGCCAAATGTAGCTTGCTGACATTTATCGTCCGAATCGCTACGGATTTATTAATCAGGGAAATATGTATAAATTATATTTGAATATTGGTAATACAAGCTAGCTAGGAAACACAATTTATATATAAAAATTAAATCGCTCACCACAATGGTGGTAACGTGAGAACTAGCACTGCTAGACATGAATCCTGAAATTCATATTTTAATGATTCATTTTAATTCAATTAACGCAATTTGTTAATCCATATATATGTATGTATGTATATATATGCAACATGTGAAAGCGAATTTGCACAAGGTTCGGTTTAACCAAGTGGGTAACCGATAGGTATACAACGTTACATGCTAGGTCATCTGCACTAATTATAAGTAAGTGATGTCGTATACGGTTTGGTAAAACCAAATGGTAAACCGACGTATGTGTGGCATCTAATACAAAATTATAAACATGTGAAGTCGCACAATAGTCGCTCTAACCAAATTAGGAACGATAGATAGGCGATGTCAGATTCATGAGACGGGAAGACTCTAACAACAACAGCTAACAGGAAACCAGAGAGGACCTAAACGAAAAACAATTTAGCGACAACCTAACTGACATTCTTACACTCCGGAAATGTATAGATGAACCCTAATCCATATACACATCTTACATGAAGCAAATAACACATTCACACCATTTCAATCGTAAATTAAAAAAACAAAAGTAAAATAACCAAATGTTGAAACCATACCTTTGAGAGGATTGACAGGAGGACTGTTGGAATTTGAGGGAAAGTTAAATGTTCAAAGTAATGTATGAGGTGGACTCCATATATATAGTCGTTACGAAATTTGTGCATTCTGCCACAAATGCGATGTTGCATGTATCTCAACATAATCGATAAAATACCGAAGGTATGGCGACGTTGACTTGTCTGACCGTGGAACTAATAATTTTAGCCCATTGGCATATCAAATATGCCTTTGTCGGACTGCGTAACCGACATCGCATATAAGTCATTTTTTGTAACAAATTAAGGACCAACCACCGACGTCAGTCATGGATATATCGGGCCCCAAAAATTTAACCCACAAGCAGATCAACTGTGGCCTTGGCTGGCCAAAATGCACATAAATGACGTTAAAAATGGTAAACAGTTAATTAGACATTAGTAATTGTTATTGTAAATGACAATGAACTTCATTAACACCCGGTTCAAACAGAATTGATTTCAACGCAACCGATGAACTTTTCTATTTTTCCAATTAGGTCCCTCGAAGAACGTGGTCGAGGAAAAATGCAAAATTGGATATAGCCAATAATCTAAATATTAATGTCACAATCATGTCGTTACAACTTATGCATATAGGTCACATGGGCATTCTTCCCTCGTTTTTATTAGTATTCCATTAATAACTTGACTATGAACGTTGTTGATTTGGAAGATAAATTCCACCTCACCGAAATCAGGCGGAATTACACATAACTGGGTTTAAAAAATAATAATTTAGAAGATAAGAAAAATCCAACCTTTAATTTCACGAAGTTCTAATATAGGGCCTTGAGTTAATAATATAGTATATAATTACTAACTAGTATGTTGAGGCTATTTGGAAGATGTTGTGGAAATCTCTGTGGAATTATGCCAGTTTCATTATAATTATTGGGGATCTTTAATTTAAAAAGGTACCGTGAACGAAGATTGGAATCAAATTTGGGCGTGTCGGATTACTTTTCAAATTTTCCAAATACATCTCTCCAACAAAGTGGAAGCAATCGCAATGCAAATGCGGAGATACCATTACCCTAATTCACCAAGTCACGAGAACGATTTTCCAATATTGTCATGCTTTGGTCAAAGGAACATGACCACAATCTCCTCAGACAGTGTAAGACGAAACTTTAAGAAAACTACACTAAGACCCCTAACTTCCTTGAATGCTCGCTACAGAGGCGCGAACCGGAGAATATGTGTAATGTCTAACAGAGGTGCAAACAAGGGTAATTGTCTGTCATATTCCTTAGCATTGTGTTGAAACCCTTACTAAGTGTTATGAGAACGATAATTTCCACCGAATACAATCAAATGAAATTACATTTGCCATGTCCTTTATGAAATAAAAACCTAATGATATTTCGTCCATATTTTCTAAGAAATTACTAGTACTAGGTCTACAGTATATTGTAGATGATTAATCATAAGCATATTTACAAGGGTCATATTGGAAGATATTCTCGAAATCTATCTGGGGATCATTAGACCGGTAATTCTAACACCAACGTCGTGTAAAAGTTGTGGGTGACCAAGATTATTTTTGGGAATATCATAACTGATTTCTGGACTACCGGTGAATTTTTTTCATTTTTTACACTCAAGTCTCTACAATGAATTGTTATTCGCACGTGCAAGATTATTTTGTTCCTATTTATCATGAACAGATCGTCAGAAGGGCCTGCAATCCTAACAGTGAGTTTTATACGACAATTTTCAAAAATTACACTTTGCCCCATATAAACGACGTCACATAAGGTTTAAAAATACCGAAACATTGAGCGACACTATACCGACGTCGGTTAAAATGAAATTTCCAGCAGGAAACAAAATTTTTAACCAAAATTTTGAACAAAATTTCCCCCCAAACCCACATCCTTTTATATCATATTCAACATTAAGAGTCGTTAATTTTTCCTCTTCAACACATGACCTTCTACTCCACACCTTTCCTCTTTATTTACAACATTTCAACTGCTCAACCCAATCCACTCTCTTCTCCCAAACATCAACAAGTAACCTAGGATGGAGCATCTTCGAGTTCAAAAAATTTGAGGTAGCTTTCCCTTCATTCCATGTTCATTTTGCAATTTTATGTACGTACCTTCGATCGTCATGTTTTTTTACCCATTGAACAATGATTAAATATTTTTCATTAAGTATGTTGACTACATTACATGTTATATAGTGTATATTGATTATGTTCCCAATATCATGACATGCTTTTAAGGAGTGAGAAAAAGGCTAATATTAGGGTCGATTATAGAAATTAATCAAATTTTAGTATGAACACGGGTTCAATGCACGACGTTGGTCAATGCATCATCAAGTACAAGATATGATCGAATGGTTACCAAAGTCATATTTGGCAGGAATTGACCAGAACACGTATGAATATTCAACGTCGCTCATCATTCTGTCACTACGAATTTGGTCCTTTCTCCTTGTGACATCACTTTCTTGCATTCCATGTTAAGATTTTTGTCGTATGCTCTCGGCTTTATTATTTGTACATTCATTGTTAAATGTGTATCTACCATAATGGGATAATGACAGGTATTCACAACAATATTTTGTATTTTAATATATTGGTAATGGCGGTTTTTGTAAATAAAATGTGATTGCTAGTGGTCAACGATTTGTTATGTCATCAAATATTAAATATTATAAAATTGTACAAGAAACGATGCCTAACCATGTAATTTGTGACGTCGCACAATTTCATAGCCAAAATGACACTATAGCAATGTCACATGGTTCAACTTTTTTTGGCAACGTCAGCCTTAGAAAATGAGGTCATATTACTCACCATTCCACTTCAGCGTGCGATGTTGCTTTTCATGATTTGCAGTGTCACTTTTCATTACAACGACGTCGTTTAGAATGATGTCGCAGCCTTTCCTAACCCATCATATGCCTTCATGCTATATTCGACGTTGTTATCTTGTTTATGCCGATGTCGTCTTAAGCGATGTCTCGGGAATGATCAACCACTGTCGGCCGACTGCCATTTGACCGACATTGGCCATATAACCCTCCGACTTTGGTCAAAAACCAAGGTAAAATGTTCTTTTTACCTCGGTTATGACCCAACATACACATTTTTACTTCATCTACATTTACCACAATTTTTTCATGGCTGAAAATCGAGGTAAAACCCCATGTAGAACCGAGGTAATATGTGTTGTCTCTTATCGTGGTAGTCACCTTCTGGAATCGGTAATAGGGCTTTGAAAATCTTGGGGTTCTCCATTGAAATTCTACAAATGCCATCACCAATTGGAATGAAATGGTGATGACGCTCTCGTGTAGAATTTCATCGGCAATGTGTAGTGGCCTACCCTTTTCACCTCGATCAATGTATAGCTAAAAAAATGCGATGTTTAGATTGTGAGGGAGAATAGACATAATGTAAAATAAAGTTTTAGCCAAATACTTATCAATAAAATACTGTATTTCAACCAACCTTGTTTTTGGACGACACAATGTCTTTAACAATGTTATTTTCTTCATTTGTTGGGGAATCAAGAATGGGTTGTTGGTTCATGTTCATCTCAACTTCTCCTAGCAAGTGTCGTGATCCTCTAGACGGTGGCGATCAACCGGGGTGTCAAATCATCCAAATTCTTAGGTATCAGAAGCCCTGTGTGTGGAAGATAACCATCATGCCTCTCAAAATTACAATTTATAAGCCCTAAATACTTACTAAATACAATTAAGTAGATAGTGACAAATAGGGGTCGTCCACGAAGAAGATGGATTTTCCTAAGGGTTCATGCATATAAGGGTAGATATAAGCCTAGATGTAGATATACATAGATATATAAAAGCAAGTAAAGATGGGGGTTTTGGGTTGGTTTTGCCTAAGTTATGAAAGTAAAGACAAGATAACTAGCAAAGTTGAGTAACTATGCTAATCATGCAACAACCTAATAAAAAGGATAAAAACTACAA
>JAULKM010101645.1:0-10090 GCA_032355605.1 Rubia tinctorum | reverse complement strand
ATTTCTTCTAATTTACACTTTAAACCTTGGTCTTTCCATGACTTATGGAAAGACCGTCTTTCAAGAGACAGACTCTATAGTTTTTTTTAGATGACTAAGCTTTAAAATTTTAAATAAAATTCTTTGTTTTCAATTTAAATGTAAGACACAACATGTACAAAAAAAAACTCAATCCCAATATTTTAATTAATAATATTGCACAACCAACAATGGTACTCCGCTAGTCTATCGAATTAGAATTATAAAAAAATTCGGTGCATTGAATTAAGGACAAATCCAGCCATAGGATTTAACATTAGTTACAAACTCTCCGAACCCTTATTTAAGAGTATCTCCAACCCAAAACCTCGTGTTGATAGACTTTAAGATCAAGGATCATCTTCAATGTTAGAATCAATTCAAGATATCATTGTTACGTGCCTGAATTTTTTTAGTAACACTATCAGTTGCAACATCAATATAGAGGACATTATAAGGAGGATGTCACTTGTCAAGAAATTAAATGTCATTATTTCTTTTACTTATTTTTATATATATTTTTCTCCGGACACAAAAGGCCATATTTAATTGTTGTTACCGTCATGTGCCGAAACAATTATTGTTATTATTTTTTTAAATTGTTTTACTATTTTCAATTGGCACATAAATTTTGAAAGAAAAATAAATTTAATTATACTCTAATCATTTCTTGATTAAAATGTTTTAAAAAAAATTAAGATTCTAATGTATAATAATAAAATTCAATAGTATTTATAAAATTTCGGTACAATTTATAAATAATTTAAATGTATTTGTAATTTAATATATTTTATTTATATAATTTACAAGCTCAAAATCAATTTTTAAGGAATTCGATTTTTCAATTACCTGAATTTAAATTTTATATTTAAATAAATTATCTTAAACATATGTAAAAAATATTTAGTAATTTAATATACATAATTAAATACTATTATTAGAGTCCGTCTCTTGAAAACGGTCTTTTCATAAATATAAAGACCGAGGTTTAAACTGTAAATTAGAAGAAATCAAAATATAAATTTTGGGTTTCATTAATCAGGTCATAAGCTTATACATACTGTATATTGCATAAAAAATTTAATGTTGAACTGAATCCTTTTATGTTTCTATAATTGAAATTCAACCTCATCTTTTCATATGTCTATGTAAAGATAGTTTTTCCAAGTTTTTGCCTTATTATTATCATAATAAGTATGGTATTATTAATTATTATATAATTATTAAAATTCATTGGCAATGTTAATATATTTTAGAAAAGATAAGTATTAATAAATATCCATGAATATATGAGCACAATGAAAATTTTACAAATATAAAATTTTCAAACTTTATGTATTGACATGTCATATTGAAGTTATAAATGTGATGGTTCCATTGGAGATGAAAAAATTTAAATCACCAATTATCCATCTCATTTACTTAATCATACTAAAATTCTAATCAAAATTTGACGTGTATCACCTAAAAATGAGGAAGAACCCCAAACTATTGGAGATGCTCTAACATTTTCACTTTAAGTTTTTAGTCAAAAATAAATTGATCATAGTTTTATCAAAAAAATATATGAGGCCCTGCTATTCATCTTGCGGTGAACGACATTCGGAATATCATATTACAAAAAATGAAGAGTGTCTTTAGCTTTTAACCCGTTGTTTGTGGGAAGTTACACCTTGGCTAGAACATGGAGATGTCATTGATGGAGAATCCGTAGCCATGTTGCTCAACGTTAGTATTTTCGGAGATTGAAAATATTCTATCTTTTGGGGACCCGATTTCCATCATGTCTTTAAGCACATAGCATCATCCAGCGTGCCCTTCATCGACTTAATATGGAACTTTGCAATTGGCTGTCAAATTCCTTTCTTTCTCTTGGTGGTTTTTTTCATTCCTTCTCATAGCTAGCTCTCCAGGGAAGAACTGGGTCTTTTGTACATTTCAGTCATGGTATTTGTTCATGTTGTCTTTCACCTTAGTTTGATGAAGCTTATACTTCTCTCTTTTTTATCCAGAAAATCTAGGTTTTTGCAGAATTCTTTGCCGTTCTTTTTCTCCTTTGGCCCGGTTGTCAGAAGGGTGGGCAAGCCAACTTCAGCAGGTATTATTGCTTCCATCTCGTAGATCAATCGCTTCTCCCATGGCTACTCTAGAGATGGTAGTTAGGCGGATTTTGGTGGAGGTTTGCCTCACATCCGCTCCAATGAGGCAAGTGTGGATGTAGTTTTTGTGGGGGTGGAGCGGATATGGGTATGGAAATTGATACCCGTCATGGGTAGTGGGTCGGGCATGGACATTAGTTCATACCCATCCACCCCTACCCCGCCCTACTATACCCATTATGTACACACTAATTTATTATATAATAAACTATTATATTATACATAATGCACATGTTTTACTTATAATATTTTCATGTAAATATTATTAAACTTTTAATATTAAAATTATTAATTTGAAAATAAAATTTATACGTTTTTTGGAGGTATAAATGGGGTGAGTAAAATGGATTTAAAGTGGGTATAGAGACCCAAATGAGTGATGGGCGGTGGTGGATTTTAGATAATAACCGATGGGGTGGGTGGATTTTAATATTGTACCCGCCATAGGTGATGGGGCAGGTATGGGTATGCAATTTTTTTGTGGGCATGGGTACGAAGATACCATAATTCGTACCTGCCCCGCCCCATTGCCATCAAACCGCGCTCTCAATTGTCAGTCAACCAAAGTAAACTAGCTAACTCTTATACCCAATTATCTCAAAACCCCACCAATCAAGCCTTTATTCCATATATGATCATCTGATTGGTAACTTCGACCTGACCGTTGGCTTAAGGGTGATACACCGAAGTGAGTTTCTGTTGGATGTGAAAATCTTCAAACCTTTTCGCAAAGGGATTGTGGATGAATTGCCTTCCATTATCCATGATGATAGTTCTAGGTATTCCGTACCTGCACAGTATATTCTTCCAGCAAAACTTGATTTAACTCGTACCTTTCAAATTGATCAACTTATCAGTCTCTACCCACTTGGTGAGGTAGTCGGGGCTACAATTGCGTACTTTAGTCTTCCAACTACTTTCGGGAATGGTCCTACCAAGTTAATTCCCCATTATTCAAATGTCCAAGATCCATGGATCATTGTCATCTCTTCCTAGGGAATATTTGTCACTGGAGCATGCTTTTGACAAGGAATGGGCAGGTTTAGATCAGCTCGTAATAGTCTTTGAACATCGGTGGCTAGGAGTTTCCTGCCCGTAATAGGTTTTTAATGATGGACCTAGCTCATTTGTGAGCTCCTCATGCTCCTTGGTGGACTTCTTGGATGAAGTATTTTGCTTCCTCCGACGTCACACATCGCAAGAGGGGTAGAAAATATCCTTGTATAAAGTTTCATTATGTATTGTGTATCTCGGTGCTTTGACTTTGATATTTCTTGTGTCTGTCTCATCATCAGGTAATGTGTCATCCCTTAGATATCTTATGATCAGCGTCATCCAGTTGTCAGCTTCGTCTATGGCCATTACAGAATCCTCCTAATGATTGTGACACTTCAATGTTACCATTTGTGGGTGTTTGGGAGATCTTAGGCTTAGATCGGATGGTACCAACTTGTCGAGAGCATCGACCTTCTAAATCTTCTTTATTGGTACCTAAGTTAGAGTGTAGAAATTTCTCAGCATTAGCTGTACTAATTCCCAATATTTCTGAAGATTCCTTTCCCTAGCTTCATTCTTCCCCTTGACTTGTTGGACCACTATTTGCAAGTGTTGCACTGCTAGACCCTAGTCCAATATCAAGCTTGTGATCAAAGCTTCATATTTCGCTTCGTTATTAGTGGATCTGAAGTCAAAATGTAGGGAGTATGGAAAATTTTTGACCATTTGGGCTAGTCAAAAGGAATCCTGCTCCGGCGTGGGATGAACCATCCGCGTACAGTTTCCACCTTCACATATCTTTGGGGAAGGGTTCTTTTGGAATGTTCTACGCTATTTCTACTATAAAATATTTTAAGACTTTGCCCTTAAATTAATGTTCTCAGACTATATTGAATATCATAGTCGCTTCGTTCAACTGTCAATTTCATCATTATGCCAAAGGATTTAGGTTTAAGATGTACTGATCATATGGTTAGTCATCAGCACAATTATAAGAGCTTAATTGTCGGGCCGCATGCATCTGGCTATATACACTAAAGCTAGGATCAATCTTTCTAACATAGAGTATTGCATTTCTGGTCTTTCCAGAGCTCTGCTGATAAATTATATAGTGTGTTGTTACTGACCCTTCTTCTTAATTAGAAATGCATTAATGGCTTTTAGCGACGCTGATATGCACAATTACAATACTTATCCTTTCTCCACCTTCATGAGGGTCAAGAGGAGTGGAGATGTTCCTTGAGTTGTTGAAAAGAATATTCACATTCCATTGTCCATTCAAATTTCTTTTCATTATTCAATATTTGAAAGAATGGGAGATGCTTCTCAACCCCTTTTCATATAAATCGACCTAAGGTGGCTAAAGAACCGGTGAGGCATTGAACATCCTTACCAACTCGGGAGATTCACTTAACTAATTCAATTTATGTAACATAGCAGAGATTATATATATATGTGTGTGTGTGTGTGTATGTATGTATATATGCATGTGTATATATACATATATGTGTGTGTATATATGTATGTATGTGTGTATATGTATATGTATATATGTGTGTTTATAAAGACTTGAATTTTTTATTTTAATAACAAATACCAATTAGGACAAACTAATTTGCAGATATTAATATATATTTTATGGAATTAAAATTTTGAAAAAACAAACATCTCTCTATATATTTTTTAATATTTACTAATAGTAAAATTTCATCTTGACGATGACATCAACTTTCTTTGGATTGAATTTTATTCCTCTATTGGATAATACAAAACCCAAGAATTTCCCAACCCCCACGCAAATGGTGCACTTTGGCATATTGAGTTTCAAATTTGTACTTTGGAGTCTCCCAATCGTCTCCCTTAAGTCGTCGGAAAATGTATATAGCGCTTGCTCTTCACAACCATGTCATCTACTTATGTTTCAATGTTTCTGCCAACTTGCTCCTTGAATATCTAGTCCATGAGACATTGGTATGCGGCTCCAGCATTTTCGAGCACGTATGACATTTTTTTGTAGTTAAATGTTCATGTGTCGATGATAAACAAAGTTTTTCCTTGTCTTCATCTACCATTAAGATGTGGAGAGGGTACCTATCTTTAGGACAATATTTGTTCAAGTCGGTGAAGTTAATGCACATTCTTCAACCTCCATCATGTTCTTTGATCATGGCTAGATTAGCCACCACTCTGTATTGACCACTTCATCGATCATGTCTTCCTTGAGTTGTTTTATTAGCTCCTCTTTGATGGTTGCTCCTTTTTCAGTAGAAAAATCTCTTATTTTTTGTTTGACTAGCTTGGTTATGGGGTCAATGGTGAGGTGATACACCAAAAATGTATGGGGCCCTATCAAGTCATGAACGTTCCACGAAAGACATTGATATACTCATCGAATAAAGTGTCCAGCGGCTGGTTCACCTTAACAAGTGAAGTTTTTTGAGAAAATAACAGTTTTGATACCCACATTTAGACGAAATTACAGGTTTCGTTTCTCTTTTTAAAATTATTCCCAAACGTTCCCACATTATTACAAAATGTTCTCAATTGATTCTTGCATATTATCAGCCTATTTAAGTCAATCAATATTGAGTCCACCTTTCTAGTGATAATAGTATCACCATTGGGAAGCAAGGGACATGGAAAACAAGGACGACAGAAGAGATGATGAGTATTATTGGATTGATGGTACTCAAGTCATGGTGGAGGAGGCAGTGGAGTAAAAACTGGAAGAAGAAAATTTTTAACTACAATAATTTAACCTCAAAAGTTTCAAAATTATAATTTTAAAAATCTCTTTAATTGTTGACTAATCCATTAACTTCATTTAAGCGTGTTATGTCTGGTAAAGGAATCAATTGAGATTTTTTTTAATAATCTAGTAACAGTTTAGGAACATGGTGCAAAACAAGGAACGAACCCTGTAATTTTGCCTAAAACTGAGCACCTAAAGTGTATATTTCTCAATATTTTTCCAATTTCCATATTCCTTGATGATCATATGAGCATATTTTCCACATTTGTAGGTGAGGAATTGGTAGTTTCTCTGTGGATCACGCTAATCATTCTCATCGTGTTGAGCTTCTTCCAGTCTTTCATCATGCAACACTGAGTCATTACTTAATCTCCATTAACCAAAATGATGTCATTGTCAGTTGGAAACTTCATCATCAAGAGGTACGGGGACAAAATGGCTCTAGCTTTGTTCATCTACGGGCGACCAAGGATTATGTTGAAAGCAGAGAAGGCATCCACAACAGCGAAGTTGTAGTCGATCATTTTGCATTTATCTTTCTCGTCAATGGTCCTTAACAATCAAATTACTCCAATAAAAGATCACGCTTTACTGGTGAGCCCTGATAAATGATAATGGTTAAGTAGACCTTTGTAATTATTTCCTGCCGAGTCCTAGCTGGTTGAAGCAAGTAGAAAACATAACCTCAACCCAAGTCCCGCTATCGATGAAAACCATTTTTACTAGGGCATCCCTAATAATGGGATATATCACCATAGGATCGCAGTGTGGGGTGTGGTTGGGTACCACATAAAATCTTGAGAGGGTGATGGTTTTGTCTATCTTGAAGCCCTTGTGTTTAATTCATGTCGGATACTTCTGCAAATGCGAACCCTTAATTGCAGTCTAGTTTATCCCGATTGTTCCACTGATTCTGCAAACACAGACCCTTAATTGCAATCTAGTTGATCTCGATCATTCTACAATTATGTTCACCGCTGCATGATTACTGGGTGACCCTTTACCCGACATACTATCATCTTTTCATTTTCAAATTACATTTAGTTTTTTGTTCTACCTTTGTGTATATCTCCATAAGGCTCTAACATTGTTCAATGGTGGCTAGGGGATTGACCACAATATTTTTGTATAACTTGTTATCTATCATACCATTCATGTTTCTCGTGATGACCATTGATTTTAACCTATCTACAACCACCAAAATATCTTCCGTGTAATGCCTATAAAAAGTTACTATTAATTCATAAGGATTCTGTCGAAGGTTTATCAGGTCCATCATATTTTTGGTGAATTCCTCAATTGGAAAAAGTAGTTTAACATGTTTCGGCCAAAAGCATGAAAAGTGGAAAACTATCCCCTGGGCAGAATCTCGAACCCCTACAATACCTTCCCCTCAAGTAAGAACCCATCAATTTGAACTTCATGTTTGGAGAAATATTCAATGATCCCATGAACTGATGGTAAGTCATCAGGGATTGCCCAGGATATGTTTCCCCGTTGTAGGAAAGACCGTTTTTTGGTAACTTCTGCACATGATCCCATGGATTTACTGATATATAGGGTATGAACAGTAAGGATGCTTCTTTTCCATCCTTCCTGGTCATATGTTCAAGTTGCGCTTCGATAGCGCTAAGCTTTGTATTTTCAATCGGTTTTAAATAAGTAAGTATGAATTGTATTTACTGACGTCTGAGCTCTAATAGATGCACTTTGGGGAAGCGTCATAACCCATGTCAAAGTTTGTGAGATCATCCTGGCATAGGGATTATGCCCTTAATACTGTGGTAGGGGTGAAAGACCCATGAATTAGCCATAGCCAATCCCTGAAGGATCTGTTGTGATAGATGAATCCTGTCTGGGTGGAATGTCGCTGATGTTGGTGCCGTCACGGGGTTTAAGGAAAACCCCACACCTGTAAAATTACCATATATTTAGTATACCGTAATTGTACCTGGAAAAGAAGTGCACTCCTCTGGTAGAATCAGATTTGGAGATCTTCTCTTTGGATGTTATACTCTGACCCAAGTAGAAAATAGTAGCATAACCTTCGGTACGAGGGGGGGTTTCCGTTCTAACCCTTATAAAAAGGGAAAGTATGAAAATTTCTCCAAAATACTTTGGCCCTTCAGTGTCCTATAGAGTATAGGAGAAGTTGCTTACAAATTGGACTTCTGCCTGCTATTAGGATTCACCCTGTCTTTCACATTTTCCTGCTACAGAAACACATATGGGAGATTCCAGTAAGCAACGCCATCATTCCAAACTCTGAGTTTGATAAACTTGTGATTTTAGAGCTTTCCATGATTTCACAAAGAAGGTTTCAATCAAGAGGAAATGGACAAATATAGTCCAGTGATTGAATGGAAAAGCTCTCCTAAAGGGAAAGTTCTCGGAAAGATGCTAGGATGATAAGAATAAGTTTCCAAAATTTGACGCTTGAGGTCAAGCTTCACTTTAACAGAGTCATAGGGTAGTTTAGGTAATAAACTACTCCCTCTATATCACTTGAAATTGCACTCTTGTTTTTTCAACATTATTCCCTATTAAAGTTTAACCGCATATTTGAATATATATATATATATATATGAACAAAAATATTAGCGTATATTATATTCTTCAATTTTTCAATTCGTCGTAACAAGTAGTTTCTAAATATCAACTTTTTATTTGTTGTTATTATACGTAAGTAAACATATTAACGGCCAAACACATTTCTTGAACATCGTAGTAATGATTGCAGTGAAATTTCAACTGGGACAAAGGGAGTAGCTTTTAAAAGTTCATTATTTCAATTAGTTAGCTCTTGATAAGTTTTAAAGATTTGTAAGTAGCAACATAGAAATAGTAATGAATTAAATTTAGAGAAAAATGTTTTTAGAATCCTACATCGTTGACATAAGTGTCAATATAACCTTCCAGTGTTTGAAAGTGCCAATATAACTCTATCTAATTGACGCAAGTGCAAAATTACCCATTACGATCAATTTTAGCTGGAATTATGTAAAATTACAATTTTACACCTTTGAAAAAATTTAAATAATTGAAATGACTTTGATGCCCTTAACCCAAATATTCTCCAGCCAATTCTCCTCTTTCTTCCTCCATTTCTCCTCTTTCTCCCCCATTTCTCCTCTTTCATCTCGCTTCTTTTCTTCTCGATGCCTTTGTTCTCCCCGCCAACTCCATTGCTTCCACCATTTTCTCCATTTCTTTCGTTCACTCATTCGTTGTCGTTCGCTCCTTGTGTCTCGTCGTGTTCAATCACAATCGTGCCATTTGTCGCAGTTCGTTCGTTCCTCCCGTTTAATCACGTTGTTCGTTCAATCGCGTCGCCGGTCAGGGTGTAATTGTGTAGTGGTGGTGGTGGGAGGGGTGGGGGTGGTGGCTTGAGGGAGAGGGAGTGGTGCTGGTGCTGGTGGAAAAAGGGGTGTGGGTGATGGCTTTGGGGAGAGATAGTGGTGGTGGTGATGGAGAGGTTGGGGCAGGGGTTTAACAACCGCGGTGAGGGTGAGCAGCGGTGGGGTTAGGGCTGGGGTTTCACGGCTAGGCTGGGGTTTTAGGTTGGGGTCTCACGACCAAGCTGGGGTTTATAGCTGGGGTTTCACGGCGGAGATAGACCTGGGGTTTCACGGCCGGGTTAGGTTTAGGGCTGGGTTTCCCACTGGGGCTGGGGGTGGTGGTGGCGGGGCTGGGAGTGGTGGAGTGAGGGAAAAATTATCTTAACACTTTTAGGTTTTAGGCAAAGGGTATTTTAGTCATTTTATTTGCGGTCAATGTAAGAAATTGTATCTTAGGTTTATATTGGCACTTATATTAACTAGTTTGGGTTATATTTGCACTAAAAATTATCTTACGGTTATGTTGAAATTTATTCAACTAGATAGGATTATATTAGTATACATCCCTTAAATTTATCATATTGTAATCAGAACATTTTTTTGAAACAAATAGTTGGACTTCTTCTCATTAATATATAGAAATGGGTTACATTTATAGCTGATTGTAGTCACAGTCACCAGTGTTTGTCTATCTACTTTTAGCTGATAAACTAGTAATACGTTAGTCTATTCTATTACACTTGATAAACCGATAAACTTTAGAACACCATAACTAAAATGAGAAAAGTCTAACTATTACAATGTGGGATAAAATCTCACATGGCTGG
>JAULKM010101644.1:0-10090 GCA_032355605.1 Rubia tinctorum | reverse complement strand
TATGAATCTAACTTTATATTTAATTTTTTGAACTTGCTTTGCATATGCATATATACATATATATTGAATATAAAATAGGCAGCACATCGAAACCGTGAAGCCCTCGCATCGCATAGCGCATTGCGCATTATTCTAATTCTGGGCCTTAGCGGTATCATCTTCCCTATGGAATTATTTCCTAGCCATTGCTACAAGACATAAAGGGGTGGCTTCGGTCATACTTAGCCAATTTTATTGGTGGTAAATTTCTAGAGGATCGTGGGGATCGTTAGGTCTCAAATTATCCGGCTCGGTGTGGGATGACATTAATGGTGTATGTTTTCATGGCTATCGTGGCGCCATTCACTATAGTGACATCATGGTTATTACTTGATTCGAGTATCCGAATCTCATTTTATTTTGGTCCAGGATTTTTTAGGAGCTTAACATTATACTTTTTTCCCATTGGATTTTTTTAGTGAGATAGTGTGCTCACATTGAGAGTTAATTTCAAAATTATTGTAATGTTAGAAGATTATATTTAGTTCTGATTGGATTAGAATTGGTAAGACTACTTCTGATTGGATTAGATTTGGTAAGGCAGATTCATTCAAGAATTCAGTCAATATTTGTATTGATTTACTTGGATGAATTCAGCTATCATTTAGGTTAAATTGGGAATTTTAGTTTGATATGGTTTTAGCTTCTTAAATCCGCTATAAGTTATTCCAGTTTCTAACAGGAATTACCAAATCCTACCTTCTTTGTATTCTTGAAGGTCGAACCTATGTACTATAAAAGGGGATGGTTCTCAATATTTTAATAATACTTCTATCAATCATATATTCATAATTTGAGTTCATATTTTTTTATTAGACGTTAAACTATTAGGTTTGTTTCATTATAAATTAGTGGTTAGAACTGTTGGATTCTTTGTGTTAATTTTGTGCAACTAGTGCTTAGGTTAGTGCAGTTCTGCCCTTGTGTCAGTGAAGTTCATAAAGTTGTGTTCTTGACTAGACTTTGTCCGTGTCTTCTTGATTTCAAGAGGGTGCTACGATCAATCTTCATTAAGAGTGATTCTTTAAAATTCTGCATCTAGACTCGTTGATGATGCTTTACGTTCACGTAATGGCAACCCCGCTACATCAGAATATGGTTGCGATGGCGAAGATGGATCCGGCGAGGTAGGAATCATAGAGACTCGTTGTAGAACATTAGACCATAGAATGACTAGAAAAGAGTTAACCTTGTTGGTCTTCAACAAGTCGGGCAAGTGTTTGTCAATATAACATCCTGAATGGTCTAGTTGGGTTGGGAAAGTTGGTAGAACAAGTATAGATGCGCGGTACAATTATTGGCATGAGATCCCGAAAGAGTACAAGGATACCCTATGGACGGAGTGCAGGGTACCGTTGTTGAAAAAAAGTCTTATTCCCCCATAATTTCCCATATTTTATCTTAAAATTAACTCTTTATGTTTCATAGAATGACATTCAAAATCCTCACAGAGGACGTTTGAGATTGATGCATCGGACATGGAGGGTTTACGGAAGAAGACAATGAACATGTTGTCCAAGAGTTGGGGGAAATACAAATACAGTTGTTTAGAGACTACATATTTTTGTATAAGAAAGGAGATTGTCCATGCTTAACTTGCACACACATTCAACTAGAGAGTTGATAGATCCACAAGAGGAGGGCCTTGGAGATAGGGAAAATGTTAGTCCATTCATTTAAAATTTAGAGTGTATTTAAATCAGCATGTCTTTAGTTGTGACATGGCTATAACATCCTAACATAGGACACGAGGGAAGAAAAACAATGCATAGCCTCAATGAACATAACTCCTCACTGATTGAGCCGTGTGAGTTATGGATTGGCTGCACTCGATTTAGTGCGGGAACGTTTTGAAAGGGATGTCCAAATTACAATCAAAGGGGGATAACCGAAGATGAGATAAGGTCATCGGTAATACCGATCGATGTGGATGGATTGAGAGGTATGACCTATTCCTAAAAGGCCAACAAAACAAGGAGGGTACATTTGAAAAGCCAAACAAAATTGAACTTGCAGAATGAGCGGTAATCCCTTAGTCATTCTTTCCTCTTGAACACAATTTTCCCTTTAGATAGACTAATATTTTTTCCCATTGTAATGCATGATCAATTGGAAAGCCAATTCATCCCACAGGTAAGCACAACATCCCTATTGAGACTATAAGAAAACCCGACCACCCGAGACATGCTAGAGGAGTGAGTGCATTCTTATCCCAAAGAGAGGCGTTTTGAATCATTCAGACCAATGATCGGGAAAAACCATCGAGAATCCACACCTTGCACAAAGAAGCACTTCTTCTAAACAAACTAATAGAGCAACAAGACATTCTAATTTGTAAGTTAATGGAACACACCATACTTGCTCTACAGGAGAATTTAGACGATTTGACGCCCGAATGGACTCCATATTCAAGAAGATCAATCCATTATCCCGAAGAGATTGGGGTTAACCACGAGGCAATCATTCAAACGCCGAGAAATGATGATGATAATCTCGACAAAGCCATCTTAACCAACGAAGAAAAAGGTATGGATTTAATTGTCTTTCATTCGTTACTATTAACTTAGTGTCACCCTAAATGCAAGTTTTTTATATGACGTAGACATCATATTAGTATGAACTATACATTGATCAAAACGACAAAGGTAGAATACTCCACGTAGTTGATAAAATTTTGCACGAGTCAATGCAACATCATCACACCGTACCAATTGTGGATGGTATTTCTAGAGTTTTGTTGGAGAAGACGATGGTGCTCAACACCCCTTTGCCAATTTTGAATGGCCATAACAAGCGAGTCGGAGCCGCCCAAGGAAGGTTTCTTCTATGATCTCGTCATCTAATATACGCCGATCCTAGTGCACTCACCATGTATAGTGTTTAGTCCCGGATTTCTAACTCATTATTACATTATTTTGACCAAAAATGACAATCATTTTGGATAAAATTACAGACTTTTAGCACTTAACTGCTTAGAAAAGAAATTTCAAAGATTCCTTTCTAACTATACATTATAAAATACTTCTATCAAGAAAAAAACTATGTTTTTAATCTTTTAGTCAAGTTACGGAATAGGTAGATCTTTTAACTCCCATCAAGTTACGGAATAGAGGCAAGTGCATCAAACCAAGAACTTCTTTAGTGTAAGAGAAATGGATGAATAAATGAGCAGCAGTCTCATCTTGCGAATCACATAAAAACACAATGAGTGTCCCACCTGGATTTTTAAGCCTCGTAACATGTCCAACGTTGAAAGCTTACCAAGTGCCGTTAGGGATGAAAATGAAGTGGAGCGGTTACGGATTATGGTCCCCCCATGTCCATGCCTACCTAAAATTTTCACACTCATGCCCGCCCCGTTACCCATGATTAGTACAACATTGAAATTCACCCCATCTATATCTCCAAAACTAACTAAAATTTTACTTTAAAATAATAATAATAATATTATAAATTTAATAGTTATTTACAAGAAAATATTATAAGTATGATATGTACATTATGGATAAATAATAGTTTATTGTATATTAAATTGTGTGTACATGGCGGGTCTAGTGAGGGAGGGGCAGGGATGGACTCGTATTCACGTCCGACCAACTACCCATGACATGTATCATTTTCATATCCATGCCTACCCACGCCAACAAAACTACCTCCGTACCCACCTTATTGGAGTGTATACGGGGCGGATCTCCCCCGAAATCTTCCTCATTGCAATCCCTAAGTGCCATCATCTGAAAGAAGAAAGAATGTCTGGGCAGTAAATTCTTGCACCAAATTTCTTTAGAAATAGCCTGACTTTGCTGCTCACCTTGCAAGAATTGATAAACCAAAAATACACGAAATATGCTATTTGGATCAAAGGTGGACAGCCGACTAAAGACCAAGTCCTCAAGTCCCATCGAAGTTTTCCACTCAAAGCTTGAGCTAACATCTGCAGTACAATTTATTAAAGATCTCCCCTTCATAAAATCCTTGTACCCACTTATTAAGGAATTAAATTAAATATTTTAATGTGACTATTATGTGTAATTGTAATTAGATGTGAATTCCTTTTATTTTTTGTAAAGGTGTTTGTAGCCCTATATATAATGTACTCTAGAGCATGAATAAAACATAGATTATTACCCTTATTTTCTATATGGTATCAGAACCTAAAATTCTGAAACCTTGAAGAAAAATCCTGCTGATTTTTCCGAGCTCCAGCCGTCGCCGCCTTCTGACGAAGCATTTTTTCACGTGCCGCTGTCCACCAATTGCTGCTGCTCCCGTGCCGTCCGCCGATCGCCGATCTCCGCGATCCGCCGTGCCCTGCCCAGATCCGGTGTTCCGTGACTCACACGCGTTGTCGGTTCAATCCACGCGCCGCCGCCATCAGCTTACGCGTCGTTGCACGCCAGCCACGCGCCACCGCGTTCAAATCCTAGTGCCGCCGATCTGCCTGTGTTGCTGATCTACCTGTGTTGATGATCTGCATTGATGTCTACTCCTGGTTCCAATTCCGATGCTGCTGAGCAAGCCCGCATCGCTGCTGAAACTAAGACTGATAAGTTATAGAATCTAAGCGCCACCGATGTGATTGCAGCTTTACTCAAATAATTACAGTTACAATTTGGCTCTGGGGGATCTATCCCTGTTGGTTGATCTCTGAATGATCTTTACTACCTTAGTACCAATGAAGGTCCCAATTTGTCCATCTGTCCCGTCATTCTGAAAGGTGAAGAAAATTACCTTGAATGGTCTGCTGCGTGAAGATATACAGAACTGTCGGCAGAATGGTCTGACTGTTGCCATTTATTTTGGCAAACTGAAGAAGTTGTTCAGTGCTTACAACTCACTTCAGCCTCCTTTAGTTTGCACATGTGAAGCTTGCAAACCTCTGTGCACTTGTAACCATGCTGCTAATGCCTTCCAAGAACGTGAGAAAGACATGATCTATCAATTTCTCCTCGGACTTGATGAAGGCTAACACACCTTGCGATTCAACATAATTACCACCGATCCTTTGCCACTTATCATGCGCGTATATACCCTTGTTGCTCAGGATGAGAATCATAAAGCTGTTGTTCGGTCTCGCGAGTCTTCTTTTGATTCTATGACGTATGTTGCCCGACACCCTCCACTACCGGGTTCTTCGACAACTTTTCTCACCACAGCCGATCGCAAGAATCTCATATGTTCTCACTGTAATAGCAAGGGTCACGATAAAGATACATGTTTCAAGCTCACTGGAGTACCTGATTGGTTTAAGGAGTTGAACCAGAAATCCAAGAAGATGGCATCGGCGTCATCACCACCGACGGCCGCCGCCGCCATCGGCGGAACGACAACCAGTGTCCGCCAGCCGCCACCTCCTTTTGACGGTGGTACCGTGTCCCCACCCGGACATGTTGCGGCCGCCGGCCATCCTGCGCCCTATCCGTGCTGATTTTGGTCCCGCTCTATCCGATGAACAATGGAGTACAACTCTACATTTATTTAATAATTTTAATGTTGTTTATGACCATGGGTCAGGTAAGTACACTTTACCATGGATCCTTGATTCGGGAGCCTCTTATCACATGACGGGTGACAGAAGTTCTCTGATTAATGTCACTACTGCTGTTAATGTCGTGAATGTTATATTGCTTGATAGTTTGGTGTCATCTGCATCCCAATATGGTTCTATTCGTTTTGGAGATGTTACTCTTACTCATGTGCTGTACATACCTTCTCTGCGATGTCGTCTATTATCATGTTCTAGATTGTTATCTACCTTAAAATGTCTAGCTTTGTTTACTGAAAATTATTGCATTTTACAGAAAATCAGTACGAGGAATGTGATTGGAGTAGGTGAACAACAAGAGTGTGTTTATTGGCTTCGTCTGCTGGATACGAATGATCATTCTTATATCTTGCAGTCTAATCCGACAGTTACTTCAGTTTCGTCTTCTGATTTATGGCATCAGCGTCTTGGACATCTTTCCTCTACAGTGTTGTATTCTATTTCTACCCTTGATTTTAGCACAAATAATGTTACTGTACCTTGCTCGGTTTGTCATCGAGCAAAGCAGACTAGACATAGCTTTCCTTTACGTTTTTCGAATGCTAGTACTTTGTTTGAATTAATACATTGTGATGTTTGAGATCCTTATAAAACACCATCTTCTAGTGGTGCTTTTTATTTTTTGACTGTAGTTGATGATCTCCCGGTCTGTTTGGGTTTACTTATTAGTTTCTAAGTCAGAAGTTACTCCTAGAATTATTGAATTTTATGCTTTAGTCAAGAATCAGTTTGGCCACACTGTTCGACGTGTCCGGGCTGATAATGGTACATAATTTCTTCCTATGAGATCCTACTTTGCTGAGTCCGGGATCATTTTTGAGACTTCTATGGTTGATACACCACAACAGAATGGTTGTGTTGACGCAAACATCACCATTTGTTGAATGTGGCTCGTGCTTTGCCCTTTCAAGCCAATCTGCCGATTGAATTTTGGGGAGAGTGTGTTCTTACAACTGCTTATCTGATAAACCGGATACCGATGAAGCATCTCAATGGTCGCACACCTTTTGAGTTACTTTATGGTTGCTCCCCAAATTACAAAACTTTGTGAGTCTTTGGATGTTTGTGCTTTGCCTCCCATATTCCTCGATTCCGTGACAAATTTGCTCCAAGAAGTCGTAGTTATCTGTTTCTTGGGTATCCTACCAGGAAGAAGGGTTATCGGCTATTTGATTTGAGTTCCGCACTTTCTTTAATAGTCGGGACACATACTTTTATGAAGATTGGTTTCCATACTCTGCTATCCCAGAAGCATCATCGCCACCGGGATCATCACCGTCGCCTCCTGTGCTCTCACAGCCGGTGTCCCCTTTATCTCTGACGTCCGCCGGTCAGTCGCCACCGCCGGCCGTACTCTCACAGTGGCCGTACTCTCGCCTCCGGCCAGACTGTCACCACCACCCGTCGTCGGTTTGCCACCTGCTGGAAACTTCCCGCCGAATTCTTCCCGACCGTCAGACTATTCCCTGCAACTAGCCACCCATTTGTTGCCGGCTAGAGGTCCCCTGCCAGCCATACCGATTACCCTTCCGACGCCGGTGCCTCACGCGTCGCAAGGGCCACCGACCGCCATCGACGTCGCGCCTCCTGCACCTCCTCCATCGCAGCCCGTCACGTCAGAAGACTTCCCGGAGTCGACATTTGCTGCTGATCTACCTCCTGTCCTCCAAAGTTCGCGTGATCGTCGCCCTCATACGTATCTTTCTGATTATGTCTGCTCTGTTGCTGGTATTAATAACCCCCCACAACTACGACTACACCTGCTGCGTTACATTCCTCAGGTGTTCTCTATCCTTTGTCTGATTTTGTAAATTACGATAAATTTTCTAGTACACATTCTAGATTTTTGGGTGCAGTAACTTCTAGTGAAGATCCGACTACTTATTCTGAGGCTTCCAAGCATGCTCATTGGAGTGATACAATGACGGATGAGATTACTGCACTTGAGCGTAATCAGACATGAACTTTGTCTTCTTTACCTCATAATAAGACTGCTATTGGATGCAAATGGGTGTATCGTACCAAGTTCAAGTCTGATGGTACCATTGAACGTCACAAAGCTCACGTGGTGGTTCTTGGAAATCACCAAAGGGAAGGAATTGACTACACTGAGACATTTGCTCCCGTTGCGAAGATGGGTTCAGTACGTTTGTTTTTATCTGTTGCAGTTATTCTTCTTTTCTTGAATCTCCCATAGTAATTTGTATAACAAAGCTTTGTTCCATTAATATGGATCCTTTTGGCCAGTCCTCCCTATTTGCTTCTAGGTTGCATGGGTACGGCTATCAAGGTGAAGATTCCATCCGGGGATGGTTCGGGGATGGGGACGGGGACAGAAATACCTTGGGGACGTCCCCCGAATGTCCCCGAATGCCGAATATGGATGATCGATTTAGCAAACATTTGACTTCATAGAGGAAACATATTTGAGATGGTTTAAACATTTACCTGGTTGAGTTTCGTGCTCTGCTTTTTATTTTTGTATTGGCCTTATTTTGCTCTGTTTTTAGTTTCTGCTATATGTCTCAACCGTGCTCTCTTTTTGTGAGTCATCTTCTATTTTTGTGAATCATCTTGGTTCCTTGATTTGTTGTTTTAAATATTTGGGTCAACTTTTAAATCTATCCTTGTGTATAGGTTATAGTATAATAGCATAATTTCCTTGTTTGTTGTTTTGAATATTTAGGTAACTTTGAATATTATGTATATTTTCATTAGCATATTTTATCAGTACCCGTATCCATAATTTTTTAATTTTCATGTTTCCCTTCCCCGTTCCCGTTCCAGTTTAGGTACCCGTCTACAACTTGGTGCTACATAGGTTTGCTTACTCTTACATAAAAATTTCCTATGAGATAGGAACTAGTTGCCTCGTTCCTGCTGTGTGACCACATAGAAAGTTTTTGAACAAACTTACTCTAGAATTATGGACATTTAGGGAGCTGGAAAACAGTCATCCAATAGATATAAATGCCAAGTAACATAGAGTTTATTAAGAAGCATGAGAAAGATTTCTGCTACTCCATGGTTTTAACCTCACAATGAGTTTATCCAATATTTTTTGACAGCTGGCTTTATCCCGTTTGATCCCGGTCAAAAGTAATCCCAAATAAGAGATTGGGAGCTCATCATACTGAATGTTCAAAATGTCCAACAATTCTCGAGATTCCAAAGTGTTCAGTTTAAAAAAAAAGTCTACGGTTTTGTGAAATTAATGGACAAACCTGAAGTGTCTTTGAATACTTTAAGAACCTCAAGGATCCCTTCCACCGACTTTCGATTTGCTTTGTTGAAGATGAGCAGATCGTCAGCAAATAACATGCATTGAATACCCCTCCTTTTGCACTTCATATGATAATCAATCATGTTCCTGTCAAAATAAAGATCAAGCAGTCTGTAAAAGTACTCCATAGATAGCACAAATAATAGGGGAGAGAGCGGATCCCCTTGTTTGACTCTTCGGTTTAGTTGGAAAAGACAGGGTATATCCTCCATTTAAAGCGATGCTGAAAGTTGAGCTTTCCAAGCAACATTATATACATCCGAACACCGTGGGAAACTTAAGGTGGTGCAGAAAATCATACAAGAAACTCCACTCCAAGCAATCCAAAGCCTAAACAACAACTGGCCTGACTATCTTTCTATTAGTTTGAATGCATCAGATTTGTATTTTTCGAGTTGTTTACATTTCGGACAATACAGGAAACTCCACTCCAAACAATCAAAAGCATTTTAGAGGTCAAATTTCAAAACAATTACTGACCCATCTATCTTTCTATTAATTTGAATGCATCAGATTTGTATTTTTCAAGATGTTTACATCTCGAACAATATCGACCGTGCTTTGGATTAATTGGTGTTGCAGTTTTTGAAAATCCATGTTTGTCAAAGTGAGTGACGTATGATAGACTTCTCTCTGCTAAGTGATCATGATTTTTGCCAGACGCGAGTTAATTTCTCAATGGAGATATTAAATTTTTTATTGGATATTTATTTTGTAATAGTATAGATGATTAGTCTGGTTGATATGTAATTTAGATATAATTGCAATAAATTAATTATTACTAGAGTCTAATTGAGTTGGATGTCAATTTCACGTACTCCGTATTGTAATCACTACTGGACGTCTTTTCCATTTCTGTGAATGATTATTTTCAGAAGAAAAAAGGTTTACCCCTAATTTGAAATATGATTGTGTTTTGAAGAAGACTTGAGGCAGCATAGAGAGGCAAAAAAAGAAAAATGCAAATCGGATAATTTAGAGAAAACGTGGATGCGTATTATTTAGACCCACACAAATTTGGGCTGACAGGCAACGCACGAAAAATGCTTATCAATATAAACCCAAAAGAGCAAAAGAAGGCCAAAAGATCAAACAAAAGTCCCACGCCGGAAGTTTATTATATCTATCGCATTTCTCTCACTTACCCACTCACTGTACTGAGTCAGCTCAGCGCCACGAGTTCCGGCCATGAACCAGTCCATGCATATTCGGATTCAAGCTCC
>JAULKM010101643.1:0-10090 GCA_032355605.1 Rubia tinctorum | reverse complement strand
TTCATATTGAATACATGCATGAGATCTTGAATATGGTTATTGATATTCCGCTAAATTAGATTTAATCAATTCCCAACGCATACGAAGAATGGGATGAAGTGGTTGGTCTGGGGTTTCTGGTTTTGACAGAACCAGAAAGTTCAAATTTTTTATACTAATTTCCGAAGGTAGTTCTGAAATCGAAAATGACTTCAGAAATATTAAACCGAGTCAGAACGGACCTTTCGTTGCACGACAGTTCTTCAACCCACATGCAATGACCGCCCGATTGCGCCATTTATAATCACAACTCAACTAAACCCGGTCTAATTAAATCAAGGCTTTGCTACTTGCTCTTATGTTACATGGGTCGTGGTTGTGGTGTTCATGCATGTTGTGGGTCTAGGGTGTAGCGTTGTAACTTGAATTGTCTTTAATCAGCGCAGAGAGTTCGATCGTGAGATACGATGTTGTACATTGAGATCATGGTGTACTGTACAAGAGTGCATAGCACAATTATTTGATGGATTGAGGTACAAGGGCCCTAAGGAAACGTGTGACTTCCCTACCTTTTGGCAAACTTTGCCTGCTCTCCAATTTCATTCATCCATCACCCAAATTTCAGAAGGAGTTCATATGGTGAGAGACTGTATTTTCATACATTATGCGATCAATATGATAATTTTAGAAACCTCATTGTCAAAATAAAAATAAACACCAAATCACTCCATTAGTTATATTGATTATAAAATAAATTTATCTAATGGTTAGTCAGTCTAAAATAACACTTTGTGAAATCTATAATAAATTGTGCTTGAATATAAAACAAATAAAATAAGTATTGTAGTACTAAAAGATACAAATTTATTGAAAATTGTGAAAAAGTAAAAAAAAAATACTAAAAGATACAAAGTTATAAGTACGATTTTTAAGTTAGAAAATTTAATATTTAAATTTAAAAAATGCAACAATTATTTTATAGCTTACCAAAACAAGACCTTTGAGACCGAGTCTTCCTACAATACTACAAAATTTAATCTCTCTTTTTTTAAATGAGAAAAACGTACTCACTTCAATTCATCAAAAGAGTGATTTTAATCAAATCTCTTAAAGATGGGAATTACCCAATATAATCCCTTGAAAAATATTTCGTCCATATCTTTTTCCATAGCTAAATATTTCAAATCAATTCCAATTCCATAAGTATAATCCAATCTCATAAATATAGGAATTGATATATTCTCCAATCAAAACATTATGAACAAAATATCTCTTCTTCTTATCGGATTACAATTTCACCTTCCTTATATCATTAACATTCCTTTTTCAACACAAACTATCCATATTTGCATAATTTTCATAAATTGCCAACTAGGTAAATCTGGAATTTATAGTTTTTATTTCATCTTTGCACTTCAACCTTTTAAAGTTAAAATCGCATAATGGTTAGTATCATTATATATTATAATGTATATCAAAAAAAATTAACACAAAAATATACTATGAGAATCTAACATACACGGTAAATTTAACAAGATATTACTCCAGTCAAAGTGAAAATTTTTGAGAGTTCATTTGTAGTTTAATAATTTATTTATTTATAAATTAGTCTAACTTTGAATGCAAAATTCAGTAGATATTTGTTTTAGAATATTTTATGTGACATCTTGTCAGATTCTTCATAATATATGCATTTAAAATATCTAACTTATCATAATTTTAATTAAATATATTTAAAATTATTTTTTTAGTACTAAGCCAAAGTGTGAAATTAAATATAAACGTAAAGAATAAAGAGTACTTGACTAGTAAATCTTCTATCAAAATTATCATGTGTTTTAATGTTTATTTAAAGTGGCGCCGAATACATACATTTGTGTGGAATGTTTCCATCCAACGATGGAAATTAAAAGAGTCAAACTTCAAATTAATTCAACCTTAATTTTGTAGGATATAAGTACCATTGTTTGGAAGGTCTCGGACTTTTGAGAATCAAGTCAATATTAGTCATTGTGTCGTTTACTTATTAGGTTTTAGTAAGGTAGTATGTGATAATTTTACAAGTAGATAAGTATACTCCCTTGGTCTCACCATTAATTTGACTTTTGAAAGTCAACTGCATCAATTCTTAACTATTAATATTTTTATTTATGTGCGTAATTTTTTAGAAAATTAAAATATAAAAATACATGTTATTCCAATGACATATAATATAATAATATTATTATTTATATAATAATAGAATTCAATGATCGAACTTGGGTTAATTTGACTTTGCAATTAATGGTGGGACGGGGAGAATATTTAACTACAGCGGCCGGTTGAACTTGGGTTAATTTGACTTCCAAAAGTCAAATTAAGCAATTAACGGTGGGAAGGAGAGAATATTTAACTACAACGGCGGTGATTAATAACTATTTTTACATCGTTACCAAATATCAAATATGTATAGTATACATTAAAAGAGGTCATTGTTGCCACATGTCATTCACACAAGGTTGTTGCCACATGTCATTCACACAAAGTTGTTGCCACATGTCATTTAAACAAAATTCCACATCACCTAGAAATTTTTTAATTAAAAATGTAATACCTTTTAAAGTTAATCCCCAATTTTCAA
The DNA here is from genome assembly GCA_032355605.1 of Rubia tinctorum. Classification (NCBI taxonomy): domain Eukaryota; kingdom Viridiplantae; phylum Streptophyta; class Magnoliopsida; order Gentianales; family Rubiaceae; genus Rubia; species Rubia tinctorum. The sequence continues at coordinate 7,491 of JAULKM010101643.1, read as the reverse complement.
TGTATATCTCTTCTCCCAACATTTTCAATGCTCTTCAAATAATTTAATACTTTTCGTATTTATGATGATGCAAATTCTTGTGTTTGTTTTATATTTTCACTATCTATTTGCTATGAAAATTCTTTCATAATATATACAAATTTTATACTATAATTATTTTTAAATTTGATACACTTTTCATTTTGGTTTATATTCTTAAAATTATAAAATTTATTTAATGATAATAAGTTAATCATTTTTTCTACTTATTATTTTTTCACTCTAAGCATCAATTATTTCCACGTAATTTAATTTTCCTAGAAAAATATCTAAATTAATATGTTAACATATAGTAGCATAATATATGGTGTAATTTTTTTACTTATATAATTGTTTCTAATGTATTTTAATTTTGAGAAAAAATCAGTATAAATGTTTTATATAAATATTAAATGAAATAATAAAATATATTATTTGTAAATTCTTTTAATGGTTTATTTTATTAAAAAAATTCATCTGATACTACTTATTTAATTTTCATTAATTAATTTTTTTGGAATGATGTATTTTAGTACACATCAATATGTAATACATTATATTATATTATATTTTAATTATTAAATTAGATTACCATAATTTTTTAACTTTCTTTAATATGATAATTAATAAATATCAAATATTAAAATTTTAATACAATACAATTTTTTAAAATTTCTCAAAATTTATGAATTTAGATTTTTCTGGATCAAAATTTAAAAGTTCGTATTTTTAAATTTTTCTAAGTCAATCAATTAATCATGAATTTCTGATTGTATCCTGAAGTTAAAATTTTTAGATCTAACTTACATTCAATTTTTTTAATAATTATAAATGAGCCACTCTTTAAATTTGATTCTGGTTCCGCCACAGGTGTTGCCGTAAATGTTCAACTTTTTACTCAGATAGGTTTTGTCTAAAAATTATGTATGGAGTTTAATATCCGTTGACAGTGGAAGTTCCTTTTTTCTTATCTTCCCTAGAATTTTCAATAAAAAATGATCATCTCTATAATGTCTTTATTGGTCGAAAATTATTTATTGACCATGGTAGTAAAAATAGCACAATGCTATCAATTAATCACAATATATTAAAATAATTGGAAGAAGAAGAAAATGGACATCTATAACTCAATTGCACAAAGTTTAATTAGTAAAAAGGATCATCTACTTTAAATATTTGATTAATTTTTAAAAATTGAATGATAATAATAAATATATGTTTATCAAACTTGCAGTGGCAAGATATTACATCAAATTTTCAAAACTTTGAGCATTTTCATATCTTTTTTAAATCCGTATACATGCAATGTTAATAACGGTAATATTATTTTGTTTAAAGTGATATTTATTAATATTTTCATCAAATAATTAAATTGTATTAGAAAATATTTATTTATTTACATATGATAATATTTAAATTTCCGTCCGTGCGAATCCCGGTGTTATCTAGTACAACTGATTAAAGCACAACCAACAATGTCAATTAATAAAAAAACTAGAAAAATAATTTCTTCCCTTCTCTTCTCTCTTTCAAACCCTAGCCTTCACGGACAACTTTCTTCTTCCTCCCATCTCTCTTTCATCACGATACATGGGAGAAAACTATTTTTGTTGAGTCATTTTTAGGTTTTATTGTGTTGGTATTATTTCGGCTCTCTATCGTGGAGTTTTTTATTGGTTAGTGAGTGTAAAGATCTCTCTTCTTAATGAGTGTGGTGTCTTTTCCGCCTTGCATGGATATGGAGTTCATCCTCTCGTGGTGTTTGTGATCGGGTGAGTTGCTCATAGTTTTGATTTAGATTTTGTCATGTTCGTGCTCTAAATCTGAATATGATCACACGTTCGTGCTTTTGGATCAATTGATGTTATATATATTGTAGATTCATGCTTAGTATAGTGATATTGATGCGTAAAACGCTCTTTCTACCAAGCGATTGATAGAAGCAAGTTAATATCTTCAGCGATAATAGTATAACTTATGCTAATAGTATAGACAACTTGTTTGGTTGACACGTACTTTAGTCATCCTTACAATACAATAGTTAAGTTAAATGACGAACTTACTTCAATCATTGTTGGACGTCTTTCCTTAACTTCTTAAAGTAAAACATAATGTCGACACACGTGTAATAAATGAAAAACACACGTGAGTTTACAACAAAATGAAGAATACCACAAGAACAAGTTAGAAAGGAAGAAAAAGGCACTAGTATAAGGATACACACGTATAGTGTAGATAGTATATTTCATCTGTATCAACTCTATTTGCACTTTTTTTTGACATTATTCTCTATCAAAATTTGACTGCATATTTAAATAGATATATAAATAACAATATTATCGTATATAGTATCGTTCAATTCATCGTAACAAGTAGTTTCTAAATATCAACTTTTTATTTATCGTTATTATACATACTCCATAACATGTTGACGATAAATATATTCTTTAACAGCGTAATAATAATTACAACAACACAAATAGAAGTGGGGCGGAGGCAAATTGTACTACTTGGGCCAAGTTGGTTGTTTGAGGAGGTATATGTGAGAGGATGAAGTGGGGAGTGAGAGAGAGAAAGAATTGTATGGTTGGCATTCCCGATGGATGGATGGATTTGTGTTATAGCAGCATTTGAAAGGGCAGAGGCGGCAGAGGTGGGGGAAAGGAGTGAGAAAGGGACGTTTGCATCTTTCACTCATTCACCGGTTGTTTTCACACTTAAGGCCTCCTTTTTAATTTTTCTCGTATCCCAATCTTCGTTAACCCTAGCTCTACTACTATAATAAAGCCTTAAATGGCGGGCACCTATCCTCTGCACTTTCTATTATTACCCCCCTTTCTCCCCAAACTTGAGCTCCCCTTTCTCTCGTCATTACACTACATACCTCCATCTTTCATTTCATGTTATTCACAAATTTTAGGATGCCAAACCTTTACTATATTCTTTATTTGAGGATCAAACAAATATAAGAAAATAGTACTCCATTCCTCCCAATCAAATCTGCACGACAATATTTTTTTTAGTCAAATGTCTAATTTTGACCACATATTATTTGAATAGTATGAACAATGATATTATTGTATGAGATGCTGACTAGACTCGAGCGCCGAGCAGATTTTAACGTTTGTTCACTACTCAAAACCAACCCTAGAATCCTAAACCACCTTGTGGAGGCTCGCGCAGCTGCGAGCCATTCATTTTCCTTATGACAATAAAATCCAATCGTGGTCATAGGGTTGGGATCAGCCGGGTTCAGCTAAATTTTCAAGTTCATCCGTACTCAAAATGAATGTATACGGATCGTTCATTTTATGTTGCAAAATCCAGTCGGGTTAAGCATCAAGGCGGTGGGATCCTAGAAGGAATCATCATCAGTCTATAAGGAGAATAAATAAAGGGATTTTAAGGAGTTCACTCTCCCTATGTATGTTGTAGGAAAGTAAATAAGAACATTTGAAGGTTAAAGAAATTCCAAAACTATAGTTTTACACCAAACTACGTAGTTTTTAAATATTAAATTTTTATGTGACACTATTATACATGGTTACCTATATTTACAGTTAAACGTGTTTATGGGAAACTGTAAAAAAATAAATTGTGCAAGTTTGAATGAGACAGTTGAGTATAATATCTTAAGTGACGTAACATATTAAACAATGAACTATTTAACTGTTACCAGATGTTTTTGTATTACACTCGGAGATTGAAAAACATTAACTAATTCCTTATAACTAAGGGATAATATCTTAAGATAATGATGCATGCTTAAGAATTCTTAGATTAAGAATAATAGCTTAGCAACTAGTAGTAGTTTCTAGTAACATTCTCCCTCCATCCCAATTTTAATGACATATTTGCTTTTCCACAATCTTCATTGATAATGTTTGCTCGTCAATATCTCTAGTTACATATACAAATTCTGAATAAAAAATTGATATTTAGAAAATATATGTTAACATGAATTCAACAATATCTCACATGATATATTTATTATGTATATATTAATTTATATTTTTGGTCAAAACTTACTAAATTTGAGTTTGAAAAAGTAAATATGTCATTATTGGTTGGACGGAGGAAGTAAGTTTTAAAAGGAGTATACTATTAAACATATATAATAGAATGAGTTAAATCATTAATTAAATCTATAAGAAAACTTGTTGACTTAACATAATAAACATTTGATCTATTATTACTAGCGGATCTAGAGTGGGGCACTGGGGTTCTAACAAATTAATTGTGTATCAGTTCTTAATATATGGGTAAATTTTCAGCAGCAATTTTTAAAAAGTTTATAAGTTGTACAAAATACTCACATGATTACTTGTTTTAAGAGTCCGTTTGTACCCTCCTTATTTTATTTATTTATTTAAAGATAATTTGCAAGAAAATTATAGATAGGAGGAATTTGCATTATATAATGCTTAATAATGTACTAATCATGTGTAATGGAATGAAATGTTCCTGGTTCAATCCATGATTATTTTATTGCATTAATAGAAAAAAATATGTCTTATTGAACTATTGAAGAAAGAGTTATTACACTTTATCAAAATATTAAAGAAATTAAAGAAATATTATATTATTTATATTGAGATTTAAGTTTCATTAATATATTTTATTTTCAAATATACTATTAAATATTATTAGTATGACTCCACTGAATTTATTTTCTAAATCTGCCACTATCTATTATAAGCAGTCAATACTATCTTCATTTCGTTGGATGTGGCACCATAGTCTTAGGTGCTTGGATTTAGGTGAATAAAATGAGTGGATGAAATCAAATTTGTAAAGGGAAAAGTAGGATGAGTGGATGAAACTGAAAGAATCTTGCCATATAAGTAAAGTGTGTCAAATTCAGGAAAACAATCGGGAAAAAAAGTGTGTCACATCCAATGAAACAGAAGGAGTAGATGTTATTGTCGTACAATAAAAGTTTGAGAAATAATTATTAAAAATAGTTAATGTGTATTTATTTAGAGGTAATATCGTAAAAATGTGAGCCTTGCGTAAGAATTACTGGATTAAAAATAATGAAGAGAATTGTATATAACAAAATCTTAAGAATTAGTTGAATAAAAGTAGACGCTTGAGCTAAATCATTGAAATTGTCAGGAAACAATCTAAACACGTGGTAATAGTATCATGTATACATGTTATGTCAAAAAATTGTGAAGAAAAGTAAGAAACTGATATTCAATAACGTTAACCTAATTTCTGTTTGCTAACTATGAATCTTTTATTATCTTACGGAAATTAATTATGACTGCGATCTGTTCTATTTATCTCAAGTAGATATCAAAGAATGCAATTAAGATCAGTGTTAAGGAAATAAAAACACTTCCTTGAAATAAAGGTTATAAATGATAGTTATCTCATAGAATAACTTTCTTTATAGAATTAGTTATAAATGGTAATTTCCTTATAGACTTAAAACTCTATTCTTGTTAGACTTTGGTTTGTTATAACCCTATGTATTGTAACATCATCATTGATGAAATGTGTCATTGATGTGATATTAATGTACCATAGTAAAGTTTTCATGTTATCAAAGTCTAAAATCCTGAAACCCCAAAAAGAAATTTTCCGCTGCTGCAGCCACCGTCAGCAGCTGCCCCGCATCCCGATCACGCGCCACCGCCGCTCAGCTGCTGCTGCTCTCCGATCGCCTTCTAATGCATGCTGCAGCCTTTCGCTAGGTTGCCGCAATCTCTAGACATCGTCCGTACTCCGATCCACCAACGCGTCGTCCTCCACGCCCCCACCGCGTTAACCTGCCTGTGTCACCGATCTGCTTCCGTCACTGATCCACAACAATGTATACACCTGATTCCAGTTTCGATGTTGCTGAGCAAGGCCACATCGCTGCTGGAGGCGAGGCTAATAAGCTACAGAATCTCAATGTCGTCAATCTGATTGCAGCTTTACTCAAACAGTTGCAATTGCATTCTGGAACTGGAGGATTTATCCCTTCTGGTCGATCTCTGAATGACCTTTACTTCCTTAGTACTAATGATGGCTCCGGTTTATCAATCTTTCCCGTCATACTGAAAGGTGAAGAGAATTACTTTGAATAGTCTGCCGCAATTTGTGGCACTATGCTTACCTAAACCTCCAGATAATCATCCTGATGCAGTTGATTGGTCTGGAGTTAATGCTACCATGGTATGTTGGATCTTACGGACTCTAGATCTACCACTATGTTCTTCTACTAGCTACTATGTCATAGTTAAGGAATTGTGAGATGATATTAAGGCACGTTTTACTCTTAGGAATGGTCCAAAAATTCTGCAGATGCGTGAAGATATACATAACTATCGGAAAAATGGTAAGACTGTTGCCATTTATTTTGGCAAAATGAAGAAAATTTTTGGTGATTACAACTCCCTTCAGTCTCCTTTAGTTTACACCCGTGAAGTTTGTAAACCACTGGGCACTTGCAACCATGCTGCCAATGCCTTCCAAGAACGTGAGAAAGATATGATCTACCAATTTCTCATGGATCTTGATGAAGGCTATCACACCTTGCGATCCAACATCATAACCACCGATCCACTGCCTCTTGTCATGCGCGTATATGCTCTTGTTGCTCAGGAGGATAACCACATAGTCGTTGTTCGGTCTCGTGAATCTTCAACTGACTAGATGGTATATGCGGCACGACGTCCACCACCTTCGGGGTTCTTCAACAGTTGCTCCCACTTCAACTTATCGCAAGAATCTGACATGTACTAATTGTAATTGTAAGGGTCATGACAAAGATACCCGTTTCAAACTCACGGGGGTACCTGATTGGTTCAAGGAATTGAACCTGAAGTCCAAGAAGATGGTGCTGAATCAACCGACCGTCGCCGCCGGGAACGGTGGACCGACCGCTGGTGCCCGCCCAGCTCCACCACCTTTTGTCGGCACCGCAGTGTCGCCTCCTGGCCACACCGCAGCTACCGCATGCCGTACCCCTACCCGTTCTGACTTCGGTTCTTCTTTGTCTAATGATCAATGGAGTATGACCCTACATTTATTTAATCAGTTTAATATTGTGTTTGACCATGGGATAGACAAGCATTACGAGGATTTTGGTTTGTTGTAACTCTATATATTGTAACTATCATCATTGATGAGGTGTCATTGATGTGATATCAATGCACCATAATAAAGTATTTTATATTATATCACTTGGTGTCAAAGCCAAGATAAAAGACAGATTCCAAATATTGGAGAATGGAATGAAAGAAAAGAGTAAATATTAAGACAAAAAACATCTAATGCACAAATTATATCGTATTCGGGGGATAACTCCCACATCGTATCTCGGAGTAATTGTAACTTCTTAAAATATGGCTAATTAAATGATCAGAATATTACAGATAGTTAATTAAATTAAATATTTTATATATATATATATATATATATATATATATATACACACCTTGTGCAGTTTACTATAATCCCAAGGACACTATATACAGA
>JAULKM010101642.1:0-10090 GCA_032355605.1 Rubia tinctorum | reverse complement strand
ATAAGATACTCCTAATTTCAAAAATACTTGATCAATATCAGCTATGGAAAAGTGGATATGTTGAAAATAAACTTACAACCGGTGCATGAGATAAATGAAAGTCAACTAACCCTAACATGCAACGACACATATGCAATTGTGAGGATTTTGTTTTAAGAAGCAGCATCTAAATTAGCCCCCAATGAAAACAAATAGACAGAGTAATGTTAATCAGATATTGAATGTAAAGTATGATTTGCAAAACATAAATGAAATTTATACTTTGTATTAAGTACATAATATATGTACCATGATAGAATTCAATTTCAACATAATGGCTCCCAGAAGTCATTGCTTTTCAACACACTTCCTAAACCACGGGAAAAGCCCTAAATTGAATTGCACAATCTATCGCTATTGGATACAAAATATACAGATGCACAAAACTCAAAACATAATGTACCAAGCAGAAGATTGATAAAGCGGACCTGGACAAGTGCACCAAAGCTAGTGAATCAGCATGGGTTCGACAAAAGCTTAACCAATTTTCAGAAATGTATACCAGTCATATTGTTTGCAATGTCTGCAGCCGTTTCTGAAACCCTAGAGAGTAAACGAAAGTTAGGTGGCGGATAATAGCAAAGGGTCGAAAGACGAAGCCTGACCTATGCATACAAACACATCACAAAAAACAACATTCACACAGTGTACACTAGTAACGGCAGAATTGTAAACGATCATCAGATAAAATTAAAGAGAGAATTAACCTGTAAATTACTAACAAAAGGTAGAATCAAAATCGAATGTAAATTCTTCAAAACATGAAGAATATGAAGTTTCAAAAACCCTAACCGAATCAAAAACCTCAGGAAATTCATCGAACACAGAAGCAAAAAGAACAGCCCAATCAATTCAACATTTCTGAAACACCTGTTTCTGACTCCTGATCTAATGTCAATTCAACACAATCAATTCAAGAGATAATTCACCTGAAAATCAGAGCTTTCTTCACCCCAGTCCTATCAGTCACATCAACATCGATCATACAACATCAATTTAAACAACTAATGAAGTTTGATGCAAGCAATTAGTCAAGAAACTATAGTCCAACCTGAAATAGCCAGCCGGCGGGAACGGAAACATCGAGCCGGAGAGAAAAGGCGAGGATCGAAATTCACAAAAAGGCAAACCCTAGGTGAGTTTCCTTCACGGTGAAGGAAATTAAAGTGATTAAACTCTGATTCGTCGTAGTGCATAACTGTGTGTGTGTGTGTGTGTTTTCTGGCGCGATTCTGTTTCTCGCCCCATTTCTCCAGTATCTCACGCACAACTATTTGCACCGCCGCAACCGCAATCTCTACTTTCCGTTAACTCCGGTAACGAATTATGCCTCCGAACGAGAACTAGAAAGCTGAATCGATCGTCGTTCGCAGTTCACGCTTCTTCGGTAGCTGCATCTGATGTGAACATTGGCAATTTGCTGGCTGACGTAAGCATCTTCACCGCCTCTGGTCAGTCCGTCAAGTTCGACCTCTTGGATGAGGTCGTACTCATAATAGTGCTGATAACTCTTAATAATTGCTTTTCAAATCCCGCCATAATTTGACTGAAAATTGAACACATGTATTGCATACACATATATTGATATCCATAAATAGACCGCCTGGAAATTAAATTCGAATTGAAATTGACTAGTAGTAATTACCTTTAAGAATAAATGTTTAAGTTTAATGTGTAAACTCGTTTAACGATTTGTTGGTCTTAGCAGCATTATTACATTTTTATTCCTGTAAATATGTGAATTCATTGCCAACATTACTAATTCACAATTACTTTTAGAAAATAACTATTCTATTGAACCAAAGTTTTTTTATACATATCTATTCTAGTCTTGTGGAACTCAAAAAGTATCTAATATAAATGATATATTATCTCAATTTTAATTATATGTCCACATGTAATAAATGAAATTAGTATACAAATATTTACTACACTTCAAAATGTAATGAAGTCTATCGCATGTTAAGGTGTAGCGAATGATATAAGAAGTGTAATAAATTTTACTACACTTAAGAATGTATTAAATTTCCCTACACTTTTCATATGTGTAACTAATGGACTTTTTTTGTAGTGGATGTATGTATATTCTCTTATGCAAGATTATCCATTATTATAATTTAATTGTACTTACTATATAAATACTAAATGCACAAATAATAATATTAAAATACAGATTCTATTAATTTTTATGCACATTTGATATACCCTACGTTTAGGGTGTAAGAATTGTTTCAGCAGCTTAATAATGATAATGATTTACTATTACATAGATAAATTCATGTGGCCGATTCAGCAGCCTTATAATGATAATGATTTGCTTTTATTTAGATAAATTTACAGTTAACTGTTAGGGAAATGAGATATTTTTCAAATTTTATAAAATTATCATTATATATTTTGATTAATTATTGTATTTTTATTTGGATATTGTATTATAACCTGTAATGCAATAAGTTGTATTTAAATATGATATGATAATAGATTTTAAAAAAATTGTATTGAAAGTACACTTTTAATTTGAAAAATACACTATTTAAATTAAAAGGTAGTTTGAAAATATAATAATCGTTCTATAAATATAGAAAATGTATTGTTAAAATATAAAACAATTCAGAATTATAATTAAATAAAGTGGTAACAATATATAATTTTTACTGCACATATAATTTAATACTCTCTCCCACTTTAAATTATTTATTTACTTTTTCACGATTTTCATGCATGTTTGACTTTAAATATCTCTAGTTACATATAATAATGTCGCATAAAAATTAATATTTGGAAAATAGATGTTAAGACAAATCTAACAATATCTCACATGATTTATGTATTATGTATATATTAATTTATATTTAGGGTCAAAGTTTGCAAAGTTTGACTCTCAAAAAGTAAATAAGCAATTTATAGGGGTGACAAAATAGACCCGTAACCCGCAGGTCAAACGGGTTATCTAATTTTAAACCTGTATGGGTATGGGTAAAATGGGTAATTAGTTAAATGAGCAATGGGTCAAATGGGTAGTTGAAAAATATGGGTTGGACGGGTTGGGTTTGTGGGTTGACCGCGGGTTTACCCATATGGGTTAAAACCCGCGGGTTTTAACCCATATGGGTTGGCAAATAAACCCATATGGGTCAATATATGGGTTGAAACCCGCGGGTTTACCCATGTGGGTTGGTATATAAACTCATATGAGTCAATATATGGGTTGAAACCCGCGGATTTACCCATATGGGTTGGTATATAAATCCATATGAGTCAATATATAGGTTGAAACCTGCGGGGTTTACCCATATGAGTTGATACATAAATCCATATGAGTTTATATGTGGGTTGAAACTCGCGGGTTTTCTCATTTTTTTGACCCGTGAGTTGCATGACTTTCAACTCGCGGGTTTCAACTCGACCCGTTTTGACCCGACCCATTTTTTTCCATCATAAAATGGGTCATACCCATATTTTTAATTATCCTTTTTACCCAACTCGTAGTTGACCCATCTGCCAATTTGCCACCCCTAATCATGATGTTCAAAAAATATATTTGACAGTTAATATGTCTACCTATATATAAATAACATCAAATAAAAAGGTTGATATTTAAAAATTATTTGATACAATGAATTGAACAATATCATATTTGTTACGGAATATGATAATATTGTTGTTCATATATTTATTCAAATATACGGTTAAATTTTAGTCGAGAATAGTATTATAAAAGTAAGAGTACAAATATAAATGACACCGTGGGAGTATGAAAAAATTTCATGCTTTTATTATAGATGATTAATGGTGAACTTATTATGGTATTAAATGTATGTAAGTAGTATTTATAATTTATCTATGAAAAATTATATATAAATTGACTTGGGATTTGTCCATAAAAATATTAATAATTTTGATAGTGATAAATATAAAAAATAATACAGTGATAAATATCGAATGTTGATAATGAATTAAATATTAATTTTTGAGTCCGTCTCTTGAAAGACGGTCTTTTTTATAAGTTATGAAAAGTTCAAAGTTTAAACTGTAAATTTGAAGAAATTAAAATAAAATTTTCGGGTTGTATTAATCGGGTCATAAACCCATCACTCATAAATGTTGCATAATAAAATTTTAATATTACAACTAAAACCTTTAACCTTTCTATAATTATAATTCAACCTCGTCTTTCCATATGCATATGGAAAGACGGTCTTTCCCAAGAGTTTGCCTTAATTTTTTATCAACAATTAAATATTACATAATTGAAGTTATAAAAATTATTTTAAAAAAAGAAATAACAAACGTATGGTTGGTTCTGAATAAAATGGATATATCAACATTTGAACATAAAAGTATAAGTGTCTCTTATTAGTGGTATGCTCATTAAACTTATATTCTACCGAACTATCATGCTTATCAGTATAGGTCTCAGAATTCTGACCAAACAATTTTGGCTTTGTCCAAAACAAATTTATTCAGTATGATGGCTTCTATTAGCAGGGGAAATTATTTGTTAGTAAGGGCGATGTCTGTGTGACTTGAGTTGTAGTTCACATGTGGAGTGGCGAAATCGCTCTGAAACTGCAAGAGCGGTTTCAATTCATTAAATATTTCATCTCTCTTCCAACCCATTAACTGAAACCACACAGATTTCACTCCATTTTTCACTCTACAGTGGTTGAAACCACTTTAAAACCACTCAATGGACCCCACTTAATTTTCTCAATCTTACTCATTAATTTTACCTTCAATATTTAATTTAAATAAATTTGTCTGTCAAAATAAATTGAAATGTGAAATTTAATAATACACTTTTCATTTTTAAATTGAATTTCACTTTTTAAAATTTAATATATAAAATTAATTTCGATTTTTAAAATTTATTTTATGAACCAAAAATAAAAAGAATTATTTTTTTAAAAATGTAATTTTTATTTTTAAAAGAACAAAAAATTAATTCCAATTTTTTAAAAAAATTACTCTCTCCGTTTCTCTATAATTGACACCATAGGTTTAGGTGTTTGGATTTAGGTGGAGAAAATGAGTGGATGAAATTGAATGTAGAATGTAAAAAGTATAATGAGTGGATGAAAATAAAGGAATATTACCCAAAATGGAAAGTGTGCCAATAATATTTAATATTAAAAAATTACATAAATTAATTTTAATTTTTAAAATATTTAGTTAGGACACGTGGCACCATATGATTGGGGCATGTGTCCCAATCAGATAAAAAAATTAAAAGGGGGGACAACTACTACCACATGGACCAATCAGAGGCTGCAACCTGGCAGTCTGGGACCAAAAAATGGCCTACGCTTCAGTGCGGGCCCTAACCTCACATGGGCTTTCCCATTGAGCATGTCTCAATTACTTGCAATTGCAAAGTGGTCTCACTTATTTGAGACCACTTTGAAACCCCACTGTGGGGGGTTTCAGAGCATGTGCAATGGGTGTTTTAGAGTTGTTTTCAGTTCAAAATTGGAACCACTTTGAAACTGAAGTGAAACCACAAAACCCCACAATGGAAGTTTTAATGTGGTTCCAATTGATTGGAATCGGGCAGCGGTTACACCTAATTACAACCGGCCTAATTCTGCCTTTGTTAGTTGGCATCATTTCTATAGCATAATATTTTACTTCTTTTGTCTGCCAAATCTACTCTATATCTAAAAGCGGGAGTTGTTTTGTTGGGAACAGTTTCAGGTACGGTGGACAATTACCTTTCTGTTGAAAATCGCTTCTCCAACCTGTTTCACATTTGGCTAATCTTGAAAGGCAAACCCCCTGCTGCTGGTGATGAACAATTTCAAGGTACTTGGTTACATTTTACTAGCCCCCCAATCCTTCCCTCAATTTCATTGATTTCCTCTCCAAGCCCTCTCACCTTCTATATTGGTGCGCATAAATTGAGCTTTCTCACCTGCCTGGTTCATACAGCGGCATGTTCTTCTACTACATGTGGCCTTGCCGCCCCCCTCTTCCTTAATTGTCGCCTTTTTGTCTCTCTCCTTTCTCCACGGCTCATCATTTAAGATAATTTCCTCTTTATTTTTACATTGTACCATTCTACATGTTTCTTTCTCCTTTTTTGGATCATATTTGGGTGAAATCAGCCCTTATGATTAATTTATCGTTTCTCTTATCTGTTTACTAATTCTTCTGTCGACGAAGTTAGGGGTTTTACTTTCGGAAGTAGGTGAAGGTGAATTTGGGCGATTAATTTACTGTGTCTCTTATCTGTGTATTGTTGTGTGTTTTATGACCATTTTTTACTCGTACTACAAAATTTAGGCCTTCTACTCTCTTCGGCTGAAATTTGGCCCTTTTTCTGTGTACCGTTATGTGTGTGCTCTGCGTCTCTCTTTGTTAGTTCGACTTGTTGCTCGTTTAATGCGGCTTCAGTATTTTAGTTAACTGGAGGGATTCTGTGTACCGTTGTGTGTTTTCTATCCAATTTTTTTTACTCGTACAACAAAATTTAAGGGTTGTGCTCTCTCCAGCTGAAATTCGGCCCTCTCTTATGCATATTGTTATATGTTCTGCGTGTATTTTTACACGTCAGTGTCTGCTCTGTGTCTTTGGCCAAATGAAGGGGTAAATTTAGAGTCTGTAATCTGATAATTATCTTACTTTTTCTATTCTTCCTCTTTCAGTTCCCGCACTACTCCGGCTCCGATGCTCTAGTGGCTGCACGATTTGAAACTAGTGGTGGCGGCGGAGGTGTGACAGAGGTGGGTTTCCGTTGGACATCAACACAAAGAAGAGGGTTCTGGTGGACGACGATGTTAAGAATATGGTTTCTGGTGGACGCGAACGCGAATAAGAGGGTTTTCGGTGGACACAAATGCGAAGAAGAGGGTTTTTGATTGACGCGAACGCGAAGAAGATTGGTGAGTTAGGAGAGAGGGATATGGGTCTCAATTTTCTGGCTCTTGGCTGAGCGGCACCAAAAATGGTGGCGAATGGTGGCTATGGTGGCGGGGAGCTGTGGGGGTGGAAAGCAGGGAGAGATCGGGGTTGGTGGTGGTCAGGAAGACACAAACGCGAAGAAGATTGGTGAGCGGGGAGAGGAGGTGGTGGGTCTTGATTTTCTGGCACTTGGCTGACTGGCGCTAGAAATGGTGGCGGATGGTGGCAGAGGTGGCGTAGGGTTGTGCGGGTGGTGGCAGAGGTGGCGTAGGGTTGTGCGGGTGGCGAAGGGGAGATGGATTGGTGGTGGTGGGCAGGAAATGGTGGTGGTGGTGGCTGGGCTGGCAGGGGGGTTGGTGGTCGTGGCCAGGATGGGGTTGGTGGTCGTGGTGGGTGAAGATGGTGAAAGTGGTGAAGATGGGCCCCAGTCGGAAGGGCAAAATTGTCCATCAGATTTCAAGGTTTAAGTAAAAGGGCATTTTGGTCTTTGCAAGTCAGTAAACTGTTGGAATTACTGAGTCAATGTCGGAATCGTTGGTATAGTGTTATATTTGCACTTTCATGTAGTTGTTAGGGTTGTTTTTGCATTAAAGTTATCTCAGAGTTACATGTGCACTTTCTCAAGTATATAGGGTTATATTTGTATATTTCCCTTTAAGATACTCATAGGGATAGCAATGCGGCGGGCGCGGGGCTGGTATAGATTATGGTACCTCCATATCAATGCCCACCTAAAAAATGTATCCCTATACCCACCTCATCACCCATGGCAGGTACAATATTAAAATCCACTCCCGCCCCATCGGGTATCATATAAAATTCACCACTTCAATATCTTGATTCACAACAATCTTGATGGGTTCAGGAGGTCTATAAGATAATCGCTCCCACCAATTCCCAAAAGATTTAAAGTAAAAGAATGAAATATATTTCCAAGACACATTCTCGTACTTCGTTTGAACGAATTTTTACCAGTTTAGCGCTAGGGTTGTGCATGAATCGGTCCGGACTGGGAAAATGGACCGGACCGAACCATAATGAAGGGGACCAAAACCGGATTTATTGAATTCTAGTCCGGTCCTCGGTACAAGGTTATTCTGCATTCCTGGTTTGGTCTGGTCTAAAAGCAGATCTTTTCCGGTCTGGACCGGATGAACCGTTATTTTACATGTAATATTATTTATAAATTATAATTGTACAATAAATGTGGTAAATATTATTATCTTAAATCTTAAATTTTTATTTTAGTTAAGTTAATATTCAGAATTGACTTTTGCCTGTTGGTATTCTTTTTTGGGACTTTTAAATCTTATTGTTATTGGATAACTAAAGGGTTTTTGTATGTGGCACATTTGTCATTTTCGAAATTCGTTGAAGTCTTCTTGTTTTGCTGGTATTCTTCTTGTTCCTTTACACAGAACTTCAGGCACATTCGTAATTTAGTCCATAGCCTCCATTCCAATCCGATTTCATCAAGCGAACAATTTTCTAGCGATCAGGACTTTTCGTCAATATCTTTGAAGTCTGAACTACAAACGTTCAATACAATTTGGATAAGTTCTGGACTTTTTTTGTTGTTTTATCGGCATACTTTTTGTGGTTGTTTTTTATATTACCTTTTTTCGTGAATGGTTTATTTGATAATTTACCCCAGTAATAATATGCTTTAGTTGATAAACGTTTGTAGTTGGTAGTTTAAGTTCCTGTATGCTTTATGTTCCTCCATAGATAATATACTAGCGGGAAACACCGCGCGTTTCGCGGTGGCGTTGGATTTTAATTGTGGAAGGGAGATTAAATGATATGTAGAAAAGAAATTTGGATAGTACATCATATGCGATTATGTGATAGCCAAGAAGAGAAGGGGAAAAAGCAAATAGGGGTGAGATTATTTTTCAAATTTGAAAGCAAGAATTGTGAGTATAATGTAAGTTATGGGTGAAAAGGAAATTTATTTTGAAGGTATATGTAAGTAAAGTTTTTTTGGATGTGGAGATGTGGTGAAGATGAGGGAAAAAGAAGGGAATTTTTCTTTGTTAAGTAAGGTAACAAGTAAAACGAATTTGTATTTTGTTTGGGAAAACCATTGTGTAAGTTATGCACATACGGAGCTTCATATTGTTGCAAGAGGAGGGTGTAATAGTCGATGATGGAAAACAAAGGAGATTTGTAAATAGTATAAAATATGTAAAAGAAGTAGCTGGCTATTTCATGCACGAGTTAAATACATCAAAAAAACATAGAATGTCCACTAATTGGCCATATGGGGTAGGAAAAAAACTGTTAATTTTGAAACTAATACTAAAAATATTTGCAGTTTCTATATAAAGTTATCTTACATAGATAATTAAGTATCATTACATAATAAGTATTTGATAAACCAGTTCGAGATCTACTTCCGTTTCTTGGGAGATGGCTCTGTGGCATGTGAGAGGTCGTCAAACTTTGGTAACAAACAAGCTTTAGCTTTACCTGTTGTTTAGAGGGCATATGCTTTAAATGGTTAGTAACTTGAAATGCCTTTTAATGAAATGCATGAGTAGGTTGATTACATTTTTCAGAAACTGTAAGTCTTCAATATAATGAGAAGGCATGGTAGTACAAACTGACCTCTTGTATTGAGACGTTGTTCAGAAGGAGCTTCAGTTGTGGTAGCTTCCAAGGAAGAACATGGGCTGGGTTGAATTTCATTTTCTGGCCTTAATTTCTCGGTAACTGCTGAAGTTTGCGACAAATCTGAAGGTCCATCATCGTTTGCATTTGGTGTTGCTGTAGGAGTTCCTGCAAGAGATGTTTTGGGTGGTGTAGTTTGTTCCTGCACATCAAATATCTTATTTTCAGAGCACTTAACCACTGTGTATTTAGGAGCGATTTCATGGAGTTTGAGTTTTGGGATTGTCAGTTGAACTATGTACTATTTCTGCTTCAAATCAGTCTCTCTTAACTGAATGTAATCCTAGCATAGAACAGAAGGAGAAATGGTTAAATTTGTGTATCATTACATTTGGTGATAGGAATTTGATTTTATTTAGGGATGAGAATGATTGAAGATATGGCAGAGATTCAGATTTCTATTATACCTGAGATACACCTTGCATAGCCTGCATGGCAGTTAAACCTAGTAAAGTCTCAGCAATATCACCAAAGAAAG
>JAULKM010101641.1:0-10090 GCA_032355605.1 Rubia tinctorum | reverse complement strand
GTAAAAAGGCTAAGAGTGATGGCCTAAACTTTGTTCCACTCAACGTTTTCCGATTTATACAGATGCATTTCCATCAACAACAAAAAAGTCACTCATTAATATAAATTACGTTTAACCTTAATCGGTATTTGGACATTCTCCATTAGTCATTTAATATACAAGTTCTTTAGAAATGCATTATCCTCTCACATACCAACCCTTCTCTTACGGTTAGTTCGAGATATTGCGAATATTCATCCATGGTGCCATTTCCTTGCTTCTTATTACTTGCTTATATGTATGAGTGTTATCCATCAAGTACCTGGTTAGAACATTATACAAACAAAGCTTGGTCTTAATTCTATCCTAAGTAGTAATTAGTCTATTTCAGCAGGTGCTCTTGATTCTTTGAACTACATTTACTTGGATTTCACATTTATTTTTGTTGATTTGAGATTTCCATTCTTCGTTCATTCCAACTAAAAGTAAAATTTGAATACGCCAGGGTAGGACCTAAGCTTCCCCATCAAACCTCTTACTCTCCAAAATCAGAAGGTCTCATGTCAAACCAAGACCTTTGATTGGTAAAGTTGTAGGATGAGGTATTTTATGCCCAAGGGTACATTCAACAAACCATGCTTACATCAATAAGTCCCTCATTAATACATTATGTTGAACCTTAATCGGTATTTAAAGATTCTCCTTGAGTCCTTCAATAAATTGGTCCTTCACAAATGCGTCATCCTCTCGCTTACCTACCCTTCTCATGGTAGTTTTTGATATTGCAAATATTAACCCATGGTGCAATCTCCTTGCTTCAAGTACGTGGTTAGAACGTGATACAAAAAAAGTCCAGTCTTTAATCTTTCCCAAGGAGCAGTCAGTCTCTTCCATCAAATTCTCTAGATTCTTTGATGTACACTTACTTGGATTTCAGATCGATTGTGATTGATTTGTTGTGGCCATTCTATGTTCATTACGACTGAATGTTGGATTTGAATACATCCAATAAGGACCAAACTATCCTTCACTTTACCTCTTACTCAACTAAAGCTAGAAGATCCCAATTCAAACCAAGACCTTTGATTGTTAAAGCTGTAGGATGGGTTCTTTTCTGGCTTTAAGGTACTTTCAACTAACCTTTATTTCACCAAATAAGTCACTCATTGATATACATTACGTTTAACCTTAATTGGTATTGGGACATTCTCCATTAGTTCCTTTGATATACAAGTTCTTCAGAAATGCATTATCCTCTCGAATACCAACCCTCCCCTCACGGTTATATCGAGATATTGCGAATATTCATCCATGGTGCCATTTCCTTGCTTCTTATTACTTGCTTAGTGTTATTCCATAAACTATGTGGTTGGAACATGATACAAACAAAGCCCGGTCTTAATTCTATCCCATGTAGCAATTAGTCTATTTCGGCAGGTGCTCTTGATTCTTTGAACTACACTTACTTGGATTTCACATTTATCTTTGTTGATTTGAGGTTGCCAATCTTCGTACATTACAACTAAAAGTAGGATTTGAATAAGCCTGGGTAGGACTTAAGCTTTCCCATCATTGTCCCTCTTACTCTCCAAAATTAGAAGGTCTCATGCCAAACCAAGGCCTTTGATTGTTAAAGTTGTAGGATGGGGTATTTTATGCCCAAGGGTACATTCAAAAACCTTAATTACACAAATAAGTGACTCATTGAAAAATTATGTTAAACCTTAATCAATATTTGAAGATTCTCCTTTAGTTTTTCGAAAAATTAGTTCTTCACAAATGCATCATCCTCTCGCATACCTACCCTTCTCATGGTTGGTTCTAGATATTGCAAATAGTAACCCATGGTACGATCTCCTTCCTTCATATTAATGAAGTACGAGTGTTTTTTCATCAAGTACATGGTTGGAACATGATACAAATGAAGCCCGGTCTTCAATCTTTTCCAAGTAGCAGTCAGTCTCTTTCATCAAAAGCTCTAGATTCTTTGATGTACACTTACTAGATTCTTTGATGTCCTTGATGTATTATATATCAAGGACCAAAGCTGTATTTCGCTTTCCCTATTACTTAACTGAAGTTAGAAGATCCCGAGTCATATCAAGACCTTTTCTTGTAAAAGCTTTAGGATGGGTTCTTTATCGGCTTTAAGGTACTTTCAACCAACCTTTTTTCACTAATAAGTCACTTATTTATATATAATACATTTAACCATAATTGATATATGGACATTCTCCATTAGTTATTTGATATACAAGTTAATGCAATATTTTCTTGCATACCAACCCATCTCTCATGGTTAGTTCGAGATATTCCGAATATTCATCCATGGTGTCATTTCCTTGCTTCTTATTACTTACTTATGTACGAGTGTTATTCCATCAAGTACATGGTTGGAACATGATACAAACAAAGCGCGGTCTTAATTCTATCCCAAGTAGTAATTAGTCTATTTCACCAGGTGCTCTAGATTCTTTGAACTACACTTACTCAGATTTCACATTTATTTTTGTTGATTCAAGGTTGCTATTCTTCGTTCATTACAACTAAAAGTAGTATTTGAATATGCCTGGGTAGACCTAAGCTTCCCCATCATTGTCCTTCTAACTCTCTAAAATTAGAATGTCTCATATCAAACCAAGGCCTTTGATTATTAAAGTTGTAGGATGGGGTCTTTTATGCCCAAGGGTACAAGTGCCTCGTTGAAACATTATGTTGAACCTTAATCGATATTTCAAGATTCTCCTTTAGTCCTTCGATAAATTGATTCTTAACAAATGGATCATCCTCTCGCATACCTACCCTTCTCATGGTTAGTTCTAGATATTGCAAATATTAACCCACGGTGCGATCTCCTTGCTTCATATTGCTTAAGTTCGAGAGGTTTTTCATCAAGTACGTGGTTGGAACATGAGACAAAAAAACCCAGTCTTCAATCTTTCCTAAGTAGCAGTCAGTCTCTTCCATAAAATGCTCTAGATTCTTTGATGTACACTTACTCGGATTTCGGATGGGTTGTGGTTTTATGGCAACCATTCTATGTTCATTAAGATTGAATGTCAGATTTGAATACATCCGAAAAGAGCCAATGTTGTCCTTTACTTTCAATTTTAGTCAGCTTAAGTTGGAAGATCCTGAGTCAAACAAAGACCTTTGATTGTTAAAGCTGTAGGTTGGGTTCTTTTTCGGCTTTAAGGTACTTTCAACCAACATTTCTTTCACCAATAAGTCACTCACTGATACATTAAGTTTAACCTTAATAGGTATTTGGAAATTCTCCGTTAGTCCTTTAATATACAAGTTCTTCTGAAATGCATTATCCTCTCACATACCAACCCTTTTCTCATGGTTAGTTTGAGATATTGCGAATATTCATCCATGGTTCAATTTCCTTGCTTCTTATTGCTTGCTTATGTACGAGTGTTATTCCATCAAGTACATTGTTGGAACATGATACAAACAAAGCTCGGTCCTTATTCTTTCCCAAATACTAATTAGTCTGATCCAGCGGGTGCTCTTGATTCTTTGAACTACACTTACTCAGATTTCACATTTATTTTTGTTGATTTGAGGTTGTCTTTCTTTGTTTATTATAACTAAAAGTAGGATTTGAATACTCCTAGGTTCCCTAAGCTTCCCCATCATTGTCCCTCTTACTCTCCAAAATTAGAAGGCCTCATGTCAAACCTAGGACTTTGATTGTTAAAGTTGTAGGATGGGTTCTTTTATTCCCAAAGGTAAATTCAATTAACCTTTCTTACACCAATTAGTCCCTCACTGAAACATTATGTAGAAGCTTTATCGGTATTTGAAGATTTTGCTTTAGTTCTTCGATAAATTAGTTATTCACAAATGCATCATCCTCTCGTATACCTACCATTCTCATGGTTAGTTCTAGATATTGCATATGTACGAGTGGTTTTTCATTTAGTACATAGTTGGAACATGATACAAACAAAACTCAGACTTCAATCTTTCCCAAGTAGCAGTCAGTCTCTTCCATCAAATGCTCTAGATTCTTTGATGTACACTTACTCGGATTTCAGATGAATTGTGGTTGATTTGTGCGGTCATTCTATGTTCATTAAGACTGAATGTCGGATATGAATACATCCGAAAGAGACCAAAGGTGTCCTTCATTTTCCATCTTACTCAGCTGAAGTTAGAAGATATTGAGTCAAACCAAGACCTTTGATTGTTAAATATGTCGAATGGGTTCTTTTTCAGCTTTAAGGTACTTTCAACCATCCTTTCTTTCACCAATAAGTCACTCATTGTTACATTACGTTTAACCTTAATCGGTATTTGGACATCCTCCACTAGTCCTATGATATACAAGTTCTTCAGAAATGCATTATCCTCTCGCATACCAACCCTTCTCCCATGGTTAGTTCGAGATATTGCGAATATTCATCCATGGTGCGATTTCCTTGCTATTATTGCTTGCTTACGTACGGGTGTTATTCCATCAAGTATGTGGTTTGAACATGATACAAACAAAGCCCATGTCTTAATTCCTTCCCAAGTAGTAATTAGTCTCTTCAGGCAGGTGCTCTTGTTTCTTTGAACTAAGCTTGGATTTCACATTTATTTTTGTTGGTTTGAGGTTGTCATTCTACGTTCATTATAACTAAAATTAGGATTTGAATACGTCTTGATAGGACCAAAGCTTCCCCATCATTGTCCGTCTTACCCTCCAGAATTAGAAGGTGTCATGTCAAACCTAGGCCTTTGACCGTTAAAGTTGTAGGATGGAGGTCTTTCATGCCCAAAGGAACATTCAACAAACCTTGCTTACACCAATAAGTCCCTCATTGAAACATTATGTTGAAAAGCTTAATCGGAATTTGAATATTCTTCTTTAGTCCTTTGATAAACGGGTTCTTCACAAATGCATCATTCTCTCGCATACCTACCCTTCCAATGGTTAGTTCTAGATATTGCAAATATTAACCCAAACGAAGCTCAGTCTTCGATCCTTCCCAAGTAGCAGTCAGTCTCTTCCATCAAATGCTCTAGATTCTCTGAAGCATTTGATGGAAGAGACTGATTGCTACTTGGGAAGGACTGAAGACTGAGTTTCATTTGTATCATGTTCCAACCACATACATGATGAAAAAACACTCATACTTAAGCAATATGAAGCAAGGAGATCGTACCGTGAGTTTATATTTACAATATATGGAACTAACCATGAGAAGGATAGGTATACGAGAGAATGATGCATTTGTGAAAAAACCCGTTTGTCGAAGGACTAAAGGAGAATCTTCAAATACCGATTAAGCTTCAACATAATGTTTCAATGAGGGACTTATTGGTGTAAGCAGGGTTTGTTGAATGTGTATCTTTGGGTATACAAGACCCCATCCTACAACTTTAACAATCAATGGCCTAGGTTTGACATGGGACCTTCTAATTTTGGAGAGCAAGAGGGACAATGATGGTGAAGGTTTGATCCTACCCACGCGTATTCAAATCCTACTTTTAGTTGTAATGAACGAAGAATGGCAACCTCAAATCAACAAAAATAAATTTGAAATCCAAGTAAGGGTGGTGCAAAGAATCAAGAGCACCTACTGGAATAGACTAATTACTAGGAAAATAATTAAGACCGGGCTTTGTTTGTATCATGTTCCAACCACGTACTTCGTGGAATAACACTCGTACGCAAGCAAGTAATAAGAAGCAAGGAAATCGCACCATGGATGAATATTCGCAATATCTCGAACTAACCATGAGAGAGGGATTGGTATGCGAGAGGATAATGCATTTCTGAATAACTTGTATATCAAAGGACTAATGGATAATGTAGGATAATGCATTTCTGAATAACTTGTATATCAAAGGACTAATGGATAATGTCCAAATATCGATTAAGGTTAAACTTAATGTATCAATGAGTGAATTATTAGTGAAAGAAAGGTTGGTTGAAAGTAGCTTAAAGTCGAAAAAAATCCATCTTACAGCTTTAACAATCAAAGGTCTTGGTTTGACTCGGGATCTTTTAACTTCAGCTGAGTAAGAGGGAAAGTGAAGGACAACTTTAATCCTTTTCGGACGTATTCAAATCTGACATTCATTCTTAATGAACATAGAATGGCTGCCACAAATCAACCACAATCCATCTGAAATCCAGGTAAGTGTACTTCAAGGAATCTAGAGCATTTGATGGAAGAGACTGACTGCTACTTGGGAAAGATTGAAAACTGAGCTTCATTTGTATCATGTTCCAACCACGTATTTTGATGAAAAAACACTCATACTTAAGCAATATGAAGAAGCAAGGAGATCGCACCGTGGGTTAATATTTGCAATATCTAGAACTAACCATTAGAAGGGTAGGTATGCGAGAGGATGATGCATTTGTGAAGAATCCGTTTATCGAAGAACTAAAGAAGAATATTCGAATAACGATTAAGCTTCAACATAATGTTTCAATGAGGGACTTATTGGTGTAAGCAAGGTTTGGTGAATGTGCCTTTGGACATTAAAGACCCCATTCTACAACTTTAATAGTCAAAGGCCTAGGTTTGACATGGGACCTTCTAATTCTAGAGAGTAAGAGGGACAATGATGGAGAAGATTTGGTCCTACCCATACGTATTCAAATCCTACTTTTAGTTGTAATGAATGTAGAATGGCAACCGGAAATCAACAAAAATAAATATGAAATCCAAGTAAGTGTAATTCAAAAAATCAAGAGCACGTACTCAATGGAGTTAAGACTAATTACTACTTGGGAAGGAATTAAGACCGGACTTTGTTTCTATCATGTTCCAACCACGTACTCAATGGAATGGGATAAGCGTAAAGATTTATGAGACTTCCACTCAACATGAATTATACTATAGCTTGGGGGATAGCTTCCACATCTTATCCCCAAAAGCAATAAAATTCCCTTAAAACATGAATAATTGATATTTTCTAAAAACACATGAATTGTTAATTTGAACGAGTGGAATATCATTTATACTATATCCTAGAACATCATAAAGTGATTGTTCTCTCAAAAGATGGCTTTAGTTTGATGATACATTTTGTGTATTTCTTCTAATTTATTTCTATTAGCGTTTTTTCATTGTTCTCTTTGAGGCATATCCCTTTTTTTCCTCCTGAAATCTTCTTTATTTTTTATTATTTAAAATTTTGTTTTCAGTAAAAAAAATACAAAGTTTTATAAAATATGTGGTGCACGTGCAATGTATACAAAGTTTTGGAAGTTTCTCAAAAAAAACTAAAACATAAATTTGTATTATAATTAATATTAAAATAAATAAATAAATTGTCAAATTTAAAATACAAAGTTTTGTGTTACCCAGACTAAACTTTAGGCCGGAATTTATTGTGCAAATTATAAGAAGTTTCATTTGGGATGAGGTTCTTTTAAAAATATGCTGATAAATATGGGGACTTACTGTATAATTATTAAAATACTATATATACCACAAAAATTTCAGAGTTTTCATTTTTCTTTTTCTGTCCCACCTCCAATCGGAAACTGCCTCCGGCAGACGGTTACTACTGGATTATGTCGGAATTTTGCTGGATTTCCTCCTGATTTCCTCTACCTACACCAATCATACTCCATCTCCACCGGTTATCTAGCCGAAAATGCGATCTTCAGGCATTTTCTCATAGAGGACGTTACGGTTCCTCGCCGAGGCATTTTCACAACGCAGAGAATCGGAGTTGGCAGTGTCAGATTTATAGTGCGGAGGTGGTGGAGAATCCTATTAGAGTCAGATTTACAGCGCGGAATTGGATTTTCAGTCGGAGGTTGCGGAGAATCAGATTCGGTGAACTCAGTCGCTCCGATTCGAGTCATGTTTCCAACTAGAAAATATAGTATATTAGTTCATGCATTCATAATGTTAGTTAATAATTTCAATACTTAGTTTAGAATTTTTTTAATTAAAATAATACGATACAAGTTACAACTACCAAATGTATAAAATAGTTATTATGTTTAAAAATATGTGTTCATCTTCCAGACAATATTAGTTCATGTATTTAAAATACTTAATCATTTTAAATACCTCGTGAACACATATTTTTAATTCCAAGACATGTGAGTTATAACTAGGAAATGTATAAATTAGTTCACAAATTTAAAATATTTGTCAATTGTTGAAATACTTTTAATTTAGACCTTTATTTTTATTACAGTATAATTATACAGTTCCACTTATATTGATAGAAGTTACAACTAGCAACGTACAAATTAGTTCATATGTTTAG
Organism: Rubia tinctorum; assembly: GCA_032355605.1. Classification (NCBI taxonomy): domain Eukaryota; kingdom Viridiplantae; phylum Streptophyta; class Magnoliopsida; order Gentianales; family Rubiaceae; genus Rubia; species Rubia tinctorum. The sequence goes on along the minus strand of JAULKM010101641.1, from coordinate 1,873 downwards.
AATACCTATTAATCTTAGTCTCTTTTTTCCTTTTGAAATATAATGATAGAACTACAGGTAGTAAGTAAATATTAGTTTATGTATTTAGAATGTTTGTTAATAGTTTTAAAAACTTAGTTTAGATTTGTCATTTTCCGCAGTATAATGATGGAAGGAAGTTACACATAGCAAATGCATAGATTAGTTCATATATTTTGAATGTTTGTTGGCCTCTTTAATAATTTAGTTTGTACAATCATTTATAGGAATATAATCGTAGAATTTAACAAATAAAATATAACACCCATTACAACTAAAATTTAAAATATTTGTCAATTGTTGAAATACTTTTAATTTAGACTATTATTTTTATTACAATATATTTATGCAGTTCCACTTATTATAATGATAGAACGTACAACTAGCAATGTACAAATTAGTTCATATGTTTAGAATACCTATTAATCTCGTGTCTTTTTTCTTTTTGAAATATAATGATAGAATTACAAGTAAATGATCTATATTTTGAATTTTAATAATTTTAAAAACTTAGTTTAGATTTGTCATTTTCCGCAATATAATGATGGAAGTTACACGTAGCAAATGCATAGATTAGTTCATATATTTAGAACGCTTGTTAGCTATTTTAATAATTTAGTTTGGACTATCATTTATAGGAATATAATCGTAGAATTTACAACCAGCAAATAAAATATAACACTATTACAACTAAAATATATATTAATTAGTTCACGTATTTTAAAATGTATCTTACTAATTTTTATACTTTTTTTAGACATTTATTTGTTAAAAGATAATTATATAACTTACAACTACAAAATATAGTATATTAGTTCATGCATTTAGATGTTTATTAATTATTTTAAATACTTAGTTTAAATAATTATTTTTCCAAGATAATACTATACAAGTTACAACTAGGAAATGTATAAATTAGTTTATATGATCAAAATATTTGTTAATCTTTTAGACAATTTTAATTCATGTGTTTAGAATATTTGTTAATCATTTTAAATACTTATAGTTTAGATTATTATTTTTTGCAAGATAATAGAAATATAAATTATATCAAGGAAATGTATAAATAAGTTCACACGTTTAAAATATTTGCTAATTATTCAAATAGTTTTAATTCAGACTTTTATTTTTATTACAATATAATTATAGAATTACACCTAATAAATGATAGGTTAGTTCATGTGCATTAATCATTTCAAGAACTTTGTTTGGAGTTTTATTTTTTGAAAGATAGTGATAGAACTTAAAACTAGCAATGTACAAATTTGTTCATATGAATATTTATTAATCTTAGTTTTTTTGTTTTTAAAATATATATTAGTTAATGTGGTTATAATGTTTGTTGATATTTTAAAAACTTAGTTTAGATTATCATTTTTTGCATTTAATGACAAAAGTTACATGTTGCAAATGTATAGATTAGTTCATATTTTTAAAATGTTCATTAATCATTTTAATCATTTAGTTAAGACTTTCATAGGAATATAATCATAGAATTTATAGCTAGCAAATATAATATATATACTACCTCCGTTCCGTTAAATGTGGCACCATACCTATAGGTGCTTGGATTTAGGTGAATAAAATGAGTGAATGAGTAGAATGGGTGGCTGAAATTAAAGGAATAATGCCAATGAAAGTGTGTCAAATTCAAAAATAAGTGTGGCACATCAATGAAACAGAGGAAGTATATATTAATTTATATATTTAGAATATTTTCCAATCAAAATAAAGAGTCCGTTTCTTGAAAGACGGTATTTTCATAAGTCATGGAAATGCCAAAGTTTAAAGTGTAAATTAGAAGAAATTAAGATAAAATTTTCGGGTTGTATGAACCGGGTTATAAAATTTATAA